>JAUMHP010000057.1:211028-228890 GCA_032361065.1 Enteromius trimaculatus
GTTAAATTAAGATATTTAAGCAACTTTTACAAAAATGCCTTATAAGAAAATATTACAGGTGTGCATCTTAACACATGTCACGCTCCAGGAATCACAGGGCAACTGAGTAAGCTTGTTCATTTATTATTCACAATGTAAGTTCTCAATTCACAGGTGAGTTTTCAGGTCAGTAACAGGACAATTCTTCTTTTAACAGGTTGGAATCATCACAGGTGAGTAACTTTCATCAAACATGACGTAACACTCAGAAGACATGATCTTTCAGGTGAGTAAAAGTCTCGTTGAGTTCAGTTCTTTCGTGCTCAAAACCTCTTTCGTGATAATCAATGCGAGCGGTGCTCGAACAGTCCTTAGTGCTCAGATTCTTTGACGATGAACAAACGGATTCCTCTCCAGATCAGCGGTCTCCACAAAGAGCAAGATGAGGGGCAGACAGGTAGGTAAAGGGAGCAGGTAGATCGAGCCATACGACCTTGAGCTCAGCCATTGAAGGAATGGACCAGTAGACCAGGTGTTAGTAGTCAGGAGATAATGAGCACGTGGCAGGTGTTTGCGATGGTGCGCTGTCTGTAGGTGCTGATCTGGAGTCAGGTGAGAGTGACGGTGTGACAACACAGAACAATGACACTGACATGTTTTAAGATATGTCAGAGCAAGATATTTTTAGTCAGCTCAAACATGCAATTTATTCTTGGACTAGCTTAAGCCTTGTCTGTGAAACTGGGAGTATATGTACACTGTTGCCTACTTATTTTTATTAAATTGAAAATTATTTTATTTAGAGGAGATATATATATATGGTAGGCCTATATGTGGTGGTGGGCCGGCTGGACCATAAAATGCCAGGGCCGATTTTTCCTCCCAGTCCAGTCTTGATATATACCTAATACACTTCTGCTAATGCAATGATTTTGTGTTTGTATTTTTTCCACACCAAGCCACGCCCATCCATAAGCCCCACCCCCAAAATCTCACTCTAAGCTGAACTCAAAAGTTGGCAGCCCTGGAAGAAGGAACTGTAGGATCAGTGGTTAAAGGTGCTGGGCAGTGCTCCTCACCCGCAGGAAGAAAGACATTGCCACGACCTTTCAACGGCCTGCACTGCAAAAAAGAGTTTTGTTGTTGTTATTTTTACATTTTGGCTTAAAAAGATGTATTTTTTCAGTATGTTTGTCCTGTTTTTCATTAGAAATGTCTAAAAAGTAGAGAAGGGAAATGACTTAAAATGCTCTTGTTTTTAACAATATCAATTAATAACAAAAGGAAATTAGTTAAAATTAATTAAAAAGAAATATTATAATGTTTATTAATTTATTGCATTTAAATGTTATTTAATTTCTGTATAATTTATTTTGTTTTTATCATTTTATTAGCTTTTTATGTTAGCTTATATAGTTTTAAATAGATTTATTTCGTTTTCATTTGGTTTTATTGTTATAGTAGTACATCAAACTAAACTAAAGGAAATTAAAAATGTTGCCTTTGATTTTAAATTTAAGTTTATTTTCTTAAGTAATGATTGTGTTAGATTTTGTTAAATATAATAATCTGGTCAAAGAGCTAAGGAAAAAAATCTTGTTATACTTTTTTTTTAAATATTTATTATTATTTATTATTCGTATTTTAAGCATAAATATGCTGAATGTTGATCATTTTTCTTAAAACAAGATTAATAACTTAAATCATTTGTTTTTGTCATCTCTATTTTAGAAAGTTTAGATATTTGTAGAAAACAAGTCAAAAGAAAAGATATTTTGTAATGTTGCAAGCACTCTGGACACCATATCAACAGCCTAGCAATTCTCAAAGTGTAAACTCTGTTCTCTGTTCTTCAGGTTCGAATGGGATTGATGGGATTAGGCTACTTCATCAGTAAGGTACAGAGCAATCCACTGGTGATGGAGAATGAAGCCTGCGGGCCTCTTATCAATGCAACGAAGGCTTTGTTTGGAAATGACATGGATATACATGAACTCATCAACCTTAGAGCTCATACATCAGCTGAAACGCCCGTCTGCCCTCTGCGATCCTACTGGCCATCGGAGGATGGAGCGACAGCAGGCCCTCCAATGTGATCGAGGCATATTATATAAAAGCAGACCGCTGGGTCGATGTGACCGTTGAGCATGAGCGTCCCAGAGCCTGTCATGGCACAACCGTGTTGTGTTGTAGGTGGCTCCAATGTATGAACGCAGATACAAAGTTAGTGTTGCTCTTCTGGATGGGCTCATTTATGCCATCGGCGGCTGTGATGGACACACAGCGCTCAGATCAGCTCAATGATCCTGACACCAACCAGTGGACTATGATCGCGTCCATGAACGAACGGAGGAGTGCTGCCAGCGCCACATTTTACTGAATAAAAAATTGTAGTTAACTGTAATAATCCTACAGAATCAAGAAGGCGCAGGTTAAAGGTTGTGTGTGTGTGTAAATGAATGCATGAACGTGAATAGAAATACACAGAAGGTTGGTGGTTTTGATGATGACTAATGTTTGGAGTGATATTGCATCTATGCACAATCCACGCAGTAACTTTGGCATTGAGGTGAGATGTGGAAATTAATTTTTGTATTCGCTCAATGATTTGGTTATTATTAATATAAGACATCTGTATTGGTTCCATATTGACGCCAGGTGGCAAGTTGTATCTAAAAAACTTTAGAAGGCTTCAAATGTCAAAATGAATCAACATTGCCAAGTCGTAGCTGCCATTAGATGCAACTCATTTATTTAATTCAGAATGTTAAAAGGTTCAGTAGAAGAATCATTAGAATTAATAAGTAATATATTTTAATTGTTAATACATGTTAATTATTTTCATTTTGTACTACTAAAATTCATAAGAAGAGGTGGGACGTTTTTCTTGGGAATTGTTTAATTATGACAATCAAGAGTTTCCGAGGCACTGCGGACGATGTAGCCACGCGAGGTGCTGCATTAGTTTCACTTCATGAAGAGAGTCTAATTAAAGAGGTAAGAAGAAACCATAACCAAGTTTAGGTTTCTTCCTCTTGAGTCAGAGAGGCCAATGAGGTTTGTGTGTCACGTTACTGTCTGTTAATGTGGAAGTAGAAAGTTAAGTGTATTTCTTTACATGTGGAACGTGCACTTTATTTTCGTTGTATGAATTTTTCGTTTATTAAGTGTACTTTTAGAAGGTTTGAGTTCTTTCTTTCTTGAATGTAAAAGACGTTTTCCAAATAGATGTCAGTGAATCCAAGAACGACCTGAGCCTTTGCTTAAACTCGAGGGGTGTAACACAAGTGCTTTGGACTATGAGCACTTCTACCAAATTTCATGACTCAAGAAATTCTCTCTTGTGGATTATTATGTTTTTATCACACAACACTCATATTAATGTAAACACTAGCTGAACATTATTTAATTTCCTTTTTAAGAGAGAGTAATATTGAAGAAATACTAGTTCTGAAACAGAGGGCTTGTTTCTCTGATTGTATAGCTATGAGATTTGATTAACAAATCAGGTATGAATTGCTCATTTTGATAAACTTGTTTGTCGCTGTTTCCAGATGATCATCTGAGGAGCTTCCACAATGAAGGGTGAGCGCATGTGCATGGTTGCCAGATTGTTTAAAACAACAGTGAACCGAATGAAGCCGATTCTGGGATTTGAACTCTTGATATCTGTGACATACATCATGTAGTGGAGGTGTGTAGAGCAGTCTGCCATAACATTTCCCTCTTTTTTAATGAAAGTAAAGAGGGTTTTTTAGTAAAGTTTTATTATATATATATATATATATAGATTCAAATACATTTTAGTCTCGTCTTATTTTGTCAATGAAATTGCATGTCAATATAGTCAATTTATTGACCTTATTAAGTTCTAATTAATGTAATTATTGACAAGGTCATCAATATGATTAAAAAACAGCCTGACTAAATTGAAAGTTAGTACGAGTAGAAAGAATGAGTCTATAGCCCCGAGATACATTAGCTTTACAATATTTAATGTATGTGGTTTACTTTGTTTCAGTTGTGAGAGTTTGCGGTGGAGATATCTCATCTGTGGTCCTATATCCTAATACGCTCAAACACATTTATAATTTTAACATTTTGTGAGGAATAAAACTGACATATTCAGTCTACACAATCAGATGCATTCCAGACCACTTCCTAAAGTGGTTTAATCAATTGGAAAAGGGTTTTGGAGGACATTTATCTAGGAATAGGAGGTCTCAAACAGATCTCTGATCAGAGAAAACATCTTGTGTAGCAGGCAGCGCCCCCTCAGCCCCGGAGGAAATAAAGTGACTTGTACACGCTCATCCTTAAAACCGCAAAAATAGACAATGTATATTTCATCGCACAAAAAAGAAAAGGAGTGCTTCTATTCATCAGGATCACTGCAGTGCCATGCTCACTGTGAACTTCCTGTGTGGTGTGACTGTAATAAATATTTAGATCTATACATTTATGTTTGTTCAGATTCTTAACTTTGATGTACCTAATATTTTCATAGAGGAATATATTTGGGCTTCCTTTTTTCGCACTTTGTGTCCTACTCGCTGGACTGTGCACTCATGTACTGGGGGTCGATGCCTTGCTCAAACGCACCTCAATTCTAATTATTGAAGGCGGAACAGAGCAGGTAAAATCCCCAACAGTACTTAGTCCTTGGGTTACTAGTCCGACTCTAACCATTAGGCCACAACTTCCCAAATAAGACTGCAGAATACTGCAAACTGCTGAGAAACGCATCAGTACACCCGCTCTACTGTACAGAACTCAAGAACTGTACAGGAAGTGAAAGGACTGGTAAAACAACTCTGGACCCCTCACATCCAGGCCACTTCCTCTGAACCGTCGTCACCTGGCCAGAGCACTGAGCAAAATCTTAAAGGAGTAGTTTACTTCCATTACACTCGTCCTCAGGTCAGTGGAACCCTTCTAGTTTCAGTAGACAAACAGATTTAACCCTTTCTGAAAATATAATGAGAGTTAACAGCACAATAACTAGAAATGTTTACAAACTATGTTACACAATTTGTTTAAAAGGATTTTTGAAAAATTACATTTTCCCAATGACATTTCCAACTCTGAACATTGGACCAATTCTGTAGAATGATCCACACGGTAACCTTTACACACGGTGCCATGAGAATGAAAACCCCTGGTTATAATGCTTCTAACGCTACAAGCTGAGCCAGTATTATCAATGAAACATCTAACAATACATTGTATGCGTCAAAATGAGATTTTAACGTTAATTTTTGATTAGTAAAATGCTTTGCTAAGGACTTAGTGCAGACATCTTTAATCTTCAAGAAAATTCAACAGAAAGCACATTTATTCAGCTTTCAGACGACACGTCAAAGGTTTGTTTTGTGGTTCATTGTGGCAAATTTCAATTTTCCAAACCTTTATTTTTTTCCCCCAAACAATTTCATGAATTAACTCTGAATAAGCATTTGTTTCACCGTTAGGAGGGCAGTGGTACAACCCAAAAGAAGGGTAAATGTTCATTTAATGCCAGTGTATTTTCTAAATGTTATTTATCTTCCTGTGAAGAATTCATCCATGCCCACTTCATTTCTAAGAACAGAAACTGCCATTATAAATCAACGCTACAACTGCATCTTCCAGTGAAACACCAGGACAACCAGAAGTGTTCAATCCCGTTCATCACTGTACAAAAACAGATCTGCCATTACTTCCATCCCATTAACGCTTAACTTTTGGACGACTTACCTTCGCTCCACAATCTGTGAACACATGGAACATTTTATCAGTATTTTATAACCCCACCACACACACAAAAACCCTGACAAAACCCCGGTTTAAAAAAATAATTATAAAAAACACAATACCATGCCATAGTTTCAGCATTTCATGTTTTAATTTTGCATGTTTAATTCTTCATTCCAGCTGCACTCCAAATCTACAATATTCTGAAAACGTGCACAAAAAGGTTTTAGGTTTTCCTTCCCCTTGCAAGAAAACAAACGAAAAAAAAATAGAAAACAAAAAAAATAATAAAATAGAAAACATAACTATTACTCAAGCAGAGCAGAGAGGAAACTAGTGTTAATTCTAGAAAGTTCCTTCTAGTCATGTAATTGATCAGTAACTCAGTCGCATCATCATCATCATATAAATGTCAATTGGGAATCCTCCAGTCTGGGCTCTACACCACGGGGTTAAAAAAAATATTCTCTCTAAAAGAAATATTTAACTCATTATTATACCAGTAATGTCATTTACGCAGAAACTGCAGCATCTCCCATCCCTCCCTCGAACAAAATCTCCAACTTCAGGATAAAGAAAAAAAAAAGAAAAAGACAAGTATTGAGGAATGACAAATATTCAAACGTCCAAAAAAAAGAAAAAGAAAGAAGAACAGTCACCTGAAACACCTCACAGATTCAAATCGATCTGATGCAGAAAACAGAGCTTATTCTCTAAAGCTCGATTCTAGGATTTTAAAATCTGTAACTTCCTAGAGTTAAATTAAAATAAATAAATGTTTGATACAGGGAAAGCGGTCAATCTATCATTTGTAGTTGCTCTCTTTTTTATTTTTTCTGTTTTTATAAGAAAAATCTGAGATAACAAAAACATTTATGCGTTTTCAGATTTTTCCACTTTCTCCACTGTCACTTCCATACGGTAATGTTAACTGACAAAATATGCAAAGAAAAGAAGACATTAAAAACTGTACGCAAAGGGATTTTAAAAACATTTTCATGAAATAAATAAATAAAATACTTGTGTATATCCATGAAGCATAGCTTGGGGTGGGTGAAAGGAAAAGTTAGGTTGAAAATACTTGGTTTCCTTTTGCACTTAGAGAGCGTAAATGTGATGGAGGAGGAGAAAAGGGGCGGTGGGTGGCGGAGAGCATCAGTTCGCGGCCATTCCTGTTGCCTCAGATGAGAGTCTGAAACCACAAGAGAAGACGGCGGTCTTTACACGCGTGCGCAAAAGATTTCAAGCCAACAGAGATAAAGTGGATTTACACAGTCCACCTCAGACATCCCACATGTCACTAACTCCCAGAGTACGTAGTGTACTCATCAATATCCAGTGTTGAGAGATATTCAACTCCATGTCGACTAGCAGTTATTACTGTTCGTAGAATGTCTAGAGTGTGTTACTGAGATAGAAACTAGTAAAGGGAAATGTGGACTAGAAGCCTTCAAGAGCGGGTTGGTTACCGTGCGTTGATTAGGTACTCAGCCAGACTGATGCTGGCCGGTGAGCCGGTGATGGTGACCTGTCGGTCGGTCGAGCCCTCCACCGGATTGGCGATCTTGATCTGTGCCCCTGACATCTGACGAATCTCATTGATCTTGGCACCTTGGCGGCCGATGATGCAGCCAATCAACTGTCAGGAAAAAACAGGAACAGCACTATTACATGTGTCTTACTGAATAAAAGTAATAAAGTCAAATAAATAAGTCCAAAATCGGGATCGGACGCATGATTATTTTATTGATTTATTGATTATTGAGCAACCTTTTTACCGTTATCCCCAATATTGTCATCATGAGACTGATCTTCACCTCTCACAAGAGCCAAACTCAACAGTAGGGATGGTCACAGTTTTGACAATAACTCTCCATGTTTTTTAATACATCGCTCGATATACATCACCCAGGTCTACTGACTTTAAAAGATTACGTTCCCCTAGATGTAAACAAAACATTAAAGTGTGTGTGCCGTGATGCTCTCTAAAATGATGGAAGCAGTAGCTCAAGGGAGAAGAACGGTTGTGTTAAGGGTGTTATTTTATTTGTGTTTACTCAACAAACCAATTTTTTTTGCAAGGGTCACAAAACTGAAGTTGAGTCACTGATGTCACACGGACTGATGTTTTTACTGTGTCTCTGGACCTGGGATCATTTCAGTTGTGTTGCTGGAGGGACAGAAACATCTTCATGTGTGTTCAGAAGAGGAACGAAGGTCTGATGGGTTTGGAACGACACGAGGGTGAGTCATTAATGACAGATTTTCATTTTTGGGTGAACTAACCCTTTAAGAGCTTCTTTAAACTGGTAACTCCACAGGGTAACAGTGTCATGGACATAAGGGCAGAGGAAGTTTAAATATCTTTTTAGTCTACATATCCATCTTGTGTTTACTAATCAATATACTGTTTATTATTATTGCATTTTAAAAGACAAACAATATTTAATAAGAGAATCAGAGCTGAAACTGTCTACACTGGACACAAAGAGAACCACAAGCAGCAAAAAAAAAAAAAAAGTGAATGTGTCATTTGGAGACAGAACGAGGCATCGGTTTACTGACAGGGTTGTGTCACATCATGCTGCATACGGTGTACACATTATATTCAATGGGTTCTACTGTCTCCTGTCAGACTGTGCCACTCTCGTTTGGTGTGAGTTATGTTATAGACCTCCATGTTTTTAAGTGTTGTTTTTTGTTTTAATTGTATTGACTGCATGAGCGGATCATATTGTATTAAACTGCCATGCGAGCTACAAATGGAAGCATGACGAGCCACACACTGACTAACATCTCTGTAGGAAATGAAAGGCCAGCAAACTCACATCATTTGGAATGGTCAGTTCATGAGAGCCTGTCTGTGCAGTAGCGTCCATACCAGCTGAGGAACAGAGAAACACAATCAGCCACTGAGAAGATCAGACGCAGAGCAACAGCGTCTGAGAAACAGATTTACCAGTGAAGCCTTGGCTGCTAGGGGCCAAAGGAAACGGACTCTGCTGCATCGCCAACTGGTGGAGTTTAGTGAGCTGCAGACAGAAAACAACATGCCAAGATATTTTACAGTCAAAACACTACCCTAAAGGGTTTCGACCTAGCTAAAAAGAAAAAGAGAAACGGTGTCTTACATCAGGCTGAGGAATGGCATGTTGTCCCTGCACCGCGTATGCCTACAAAACAAACGTTTCACATGAAACACAGATCACACACACACTCTACAGCTGCAGGCGGCATTAACACACTCACCTGTCCTCCTGCAAAAATAACAGGCGATCCTGAGGGTTTGGGTCGGTAAGGGATGGTCACACCTTTGGGAGGTGACTGAAACGAGAACAGAGGGATGATGGCTCAAATAATCATCAGATGGAGCTTCCATAAGCAACATTGTTTTAGCTTCATGAGCCATACTCAAGCACCACAGGGGTGTCACTCAGTATTACTAACAAGCAGCGAAGAATGTTTGTGAAGGTTCTCAGCACCACAGGAAACACAAAGCATGTATGCCGTTTTGTAAATACAAACTAAACTGGCCAACCGGTAATCAAAATGACCCTAATCACAGCCTACTATTGATTCTTGGACAGACATTACCTCCAGCATGACCACACAGATCTGTTTGACACACTCGATGATGGACAGCGGGGTCCCAGCAATAGTAATGGCTCTCTCAGTGGAGTTAGGCAGCATGTCTCCAGCCACCTGTACCTGAGCTCCTGTCGACTAGACCGAAAGAGAGCACAACAGTCATCTTCACCAAGCAAGCAAGCGCTGCATTCCCTGCCGAACACAGAGCGATCTCCTCACCTCCCTGATCTCTTTGATCTTGCAGCCGCCCTTGCCGATGAGCGAGCCGCACTGGCTGGCCGGCACCACGATCCGCAGCGTGACCGGGGGCTTGGAGGTGGCCGTGCTGTTGGACATGGAGCTGCTGATGTCCTGGAGCACATGAACATTCACACCTTAGCACACTGACACCACAGCTACTGTATGATTCACATCAGCAATTAACCACACAGCGTTACAGTCACACTAAACATCCTTTAGACTCCAGAGGATAGTGTGAGATATTATACCCCAACATGCTTCACACAGTGGACTCTCAGTACGATTTATACAAGATTTGGGATAAAAATGATTCAGCTTTGTTGGTAACTGGTTAAGATAAATTGGTTAAACTTTAACTAACAGCTATTTAACCCAATTCATTACATGCCTTTCTATCAAAGTTATCTGCCATTATCAAGATGTGTTTGTTCTGACAGTTTAACGGAGTTTGTCGTTTTAACAAGCATTTTGGAAACTATAGCCAATAAACTGATAATCTGAGAAATATGGAAGGTGTCTAAATTGACTATAGATCATACATGATCTGCATTTACAATAATCCAACACGGTTACCATTATACACTAAACAGACCTATTCTGGATTTGATTAAGCATGTCAATATTATATTATAGGCTAGTTTTGTCTTCGATTGAAGACATGCAGAAACCCTGAAACTGTGACGCCAGGAAATCAGCATCACAAGGGCTTATGTTCTCTTTCAAAACATATGAAATCATACTCCAGTCACTGCATTCCATGATCCTGATCTTACAGCGAATCCTGAGTTAGCGAAAGCTGCTCGTACCTCTTCTAGTTTCTCAATGATCATGGAGAAGGCCTTGAAGATGGCGGTGGTGGGGCCTGCGAGGGTGATGATGCGTTCAGGGCAGTTCCCTTCAGAAATATTGATCCGAGCACCGCTCTGCACAGAAAACAACAGGCTGCTCGAAAGACCATCGCTAACACACATGAAGAAAATCATCACAACCGCAGCTACAGACTCACCTCCTCTCGCATCTTCTTCACCGATTCACCTTTCTGCAAAATACAAAGACAAATGCATATGAGTAAAGGCATGTAACACCTTTCATATACACAATCAGTTATAACAGTATTAGATCTATACGCCACACACAGGGAACTATGACATGAGCGGTTGTAGATTTTATTATACAGGATATTTTCACTCATCACAAGAAGTTGCTACATTCATGATTAGTGCACTTCTCATATAACACACTAGATTGCACAAGAAACACCTGTATAACAGCGTTTAATATTTAGTTGAAAATAGCTGCTGGTTCTTCAATGACTTCCACAGCACAGAAAAAGAAAAAAAAAACGGCTACCAGCAACTGTTGGGTTCCCCACATTCGTCAAAATGCTGTTGTTTAATAGAAAGAAAAAAGGAGCCAACTCCCATTCTCGGCTGAAATAAGTGGAAGTGAAGCAGTCATTATTTAGTAAAGTGATGTACACTTGAATTGGCTCAAATGCAGAAGGCAGCTGCACTTATTATGGACTCGACAGAACTTTCAGGTTCATCTTCCTATGTTTTAAACCAAGCGTGTATGCTGGTACCGCTATACTGGCCAGCGGAGCGAACCAAGCCTGTGATGTCACTCGCTGCTCCAAAATCCATTGCAAAACATCCTTGTTTTCTTTAAAATGGTTATGTAAATCATGTTATGTTTTTTTATTGAAGTGGAAGTTGTTTGTCTAAATAAACTGGACTGACAGCTTCATTTCCACTTTAAGCCACTGTATTCCTGAGAACCCTGCTGGAGGAAGTGTTGTAAGTAAACATCATTATGTTTCCCAAATAAAGTGGAACAATACTCCACTCCCCTATACCAGGAGGAAGTGACATCACTGCAATATAAGTCATGTTTAATGGTTATTTCCTAGTGTCATAAAAGCATCAGACTATTTTGACAGTCTATTAAAATGTTATGTTTTTAAAGAAACCTCATTTCTCAGCGGTGCTGTAGTTTACTGGGTTACATTGGTACATTTGTGAGCCAAAAGATTATTAAAACATCATTATATATTAAGGATCATGTTCCATGAAGATATTTAGTAAATTTCCTAGTGCAACTACATCAGTTTATTAGTAGTAATATGCATTCCTAAGAACTTCATTTGGACAACTTTAAAGGCAATTTTCTAAATATTCTGGTTTTATCTTCACCCTCAGATTCTATATTTTAAAATAGTTGTATCTCGGCCAAATATACTCCTACCATAAGTTTATTTATTTAGCTATCAGATTATATGAATTTCAATTAAAAATTAAAAAAAAACAAAAAAAAGAATAGACACTTTTGACTGGTTTTGTGATCCAGGGCCACATTTTCCTTCACAAAAAAACCCCAAAACTTACCATAGACTGACATCATAATAAGCCTTCACGGGTTTAGAATGACTTGAGGGTGAGTAATTAATGACACTGTTTCACTGCTGGGGTCCTTTATCCTTCAAGGTGCGTAAGGGCAGTAACAAAGCATCGAAATACATTGCTACTGCTCAGCTCAGTTTCAAACCCACCTTTCCAATGATGCTGCCCACTTCTTTGCCGTGCATGAGCAGTCTGATGGTGAGCGTGACGTTGAGTCCTCCTTCAATCACACCAGAGTCCATGATGATCAATGAGTCGAGCTCTGGATCTTTGGTCACGGATGATCAACCTGTCAACATCACACACACGGTCACTGAACAACCCCGCAGGAGATCCTCACTGTCCTTCAGAAAACACCGTGGGAACACCACGGCTTGAGTGAATCTGAATAAAAACTCACGCAATCTCTGACCTGTAAACATGCCTTTCATTGGCGCTGTTTTGCAGGTCACATTTTCACCAGCAGCAATATTTACAATAAATATTCATTTAACCCAGCAGGCCACTGCTATGAACATGAAGTTAACTCCTTCAAGTCGTATGAATATTGTTTAAAATTTACGAATTATTTATGTAAATATGACATAATACCTATCGACTCGTGAATCGCTGGTGAAGCTGCTTTAGCTCGTGTGTTTACTAGCTGCGTAACAGAGCGTCGTAACGGCATACTGCGCATTAAACGAAACAAATCGGTTTGGGTTGTATTCACAGCGATTGTTTGACGGTTTAAACGACGCACTGTCGTGCTTAACGCTGCAATATCCACTAATATCGCAGGAGAAGCGCGGGGGCTGATTAGCATGAGTGCTAGCGCTAGCCCGCGGCCTGCAGGCCCCTCGCGCTCCTGAGCGCGTGAGCCGCGGTAAAGCCTCACCTGACGCGCGCTGCGGGAGGGGAGAGGGTCCGAGGGTCCGGAGGGTGAGAGGGGGAGGTCCGGGAGGTTCGGGAGGGAGTTTTGAGAGGATTCGGGGAAGAGGGAAGACACGGCTGCGTGATCGAGCTCCACTCTTACAAAGACAACAAGATGTGTCCCGATCACCTCTCACCCACGACCTTTCTGACGTCACCGCGCACTGGCCCCGCCCCGCGCGCAGTACGCACCGCGCGCTGATGAATGAGTAATAAAGGAATAATGACAGTAAATCACACTATGAAAAACAGTAAGCAGATGACAACACTGCACAATACCGCACATCGAGCGGTGAGAACCAGAAGGGTGTATGTGAGATATATCCAATTAACGCTCCACATAAAGTACATCAAGTCATATCAACGTACAGTAAATCTTTGTTTTGGCCCTCCTGTAACTTACGCCTTTCCATTTCTCACCCCTCAGTATAATAAATCAAACTAGTATTTAGCTTGTAATTTTTAACATTTTCTAATTGAATTTAAGGTTTCACTTCATTTCCCTGGTCCCTTTAACACATTCTGTCGACTATTAGTAAAGCTGCACCAACATTAGAGAGTTAGTAGAGTACTAGACTGGGAGGGTTACGTTTAGAATAAGCTTACACTTAAGTAATTAACTGTCAACAGAATGTTACAGAATTTATTTATTTCGTTTTTATTTTCACAATCCTTTTAAACTTTTCAAATGTTGACTTATGTTTGTGCTTATGGAAATAGACCTTTATTTTATTTATTTTGATATTTATATATTTGGTAATTTATTAACATTTGGGTGTACTTTCTCCCTTATATGTGGTACAATTATGATGTGTGTGTGGGAATAACAAGCAGTATTTAACAAAAATAGTAATAAAGTGATTACCTTGTAACCAATATCAGACTGTTAGTAACAGATGCATGGTTCTTCTCTTGGTTGGTCTAACACAAAGGGATCTAGCCTCTAGATACAGTCCACTGTTAGTCAGATTATAATAACCTGGGCTTCAAACAGAAGTGTTATCGGGTACAGTTTATTTTGATAGTCCGCTCAAGACATTCTACTAACTATATGTAGCTTTGTAACTACATGTCAACTAATTCTCAGAGTAGACTGTTAGGGTAGGTTTAGGTTAGTAAAATAAGTACTTGCAAAGACATATACTTGCAAAGTATTTGATAGTATGTTGTGGATCCATCAAAATAAAGTGCTAGAAGTTTTAAAGCAGACAGTCTACTGATACTCTAATGACGGCTAGTTAACATGCATGTTTTCATCTTATAAGTCTCCCTGAACTTAAGGCATGGTGAAGTGATCTTTTGTGTCATCCTTACATGAAGGTGACAAGTCAGTGGCAAGGAACAGTCTGCAAAGGAGTCTCTGTTGAAAACTTCAGTGTCCTTTTGGGTTGTTTTTCATGCAGATGACTGTATTTGGTGTATAATGTTTTAATATCTTAAAATTATTATTAAAATATTGGCAGTGGTGGGGTGTCTTGATGGCATGACTACCAGGTCCAGGGATGCATTTCCCAAAAGAAACTATGGTCACAAGTTCCATCATTACCAAAAGAGTTCAATGGAACTAACTAGTGGTGTAGTGGAAGGGGATAGGCAGGTCTACGGCGTGTACCAACGTCTTTATCAGTCGGCTTGGTGTATACCCGCTTAAAAAAATCCCATTCAAATCCCATGAATCAGCATTCATGTCCTGTAGTGTCCTGCACTAGCCAAAATAACAACAGTCCACCACATGAATATCTAATCCAATCGCATGTGAATAAATGCTAATAAAGTAGTATTTATAAATACCCAGTAAAGGCGGTCAGGACCGTGGCACCAGCTTCGCCCGCTCCTGAGAGGACACAGAAATGTCATTCCAGCTGGAATCATCAAATGGTCCCCACCTGACCCCCTCAGATTTGTCTGAAAATAATCGATGTGATGGGTAATATGCCCAATAGATCACATACAAAAATTCAGACCTCTACTGTGCGTACATTTTTCACCAAAAAAAAAAAAAAGTTTGTTTTGGCATCACAGTCTGAGTGACCATGTTCAGACTGAATTATCTCCAGAACTAGTTGTGCCAGGTCCATGAAATTTTCTGTGCTAAGAGTCCTAGTCCAGAACTGCATGAATTACAGTAACTTACAGCATTGTTGGAATGCAGCACTGCACTCGATCTACAGCAGGCGGTGCTGGACCAAGGCCAGGAAGATTGTGAAGGACCTCACCCATTCCAACAATGGGCTGTTCTCTCTGCTGAGGTCAGGAAAGCGATTCCGCTCCCTGAAGGCCAACACAGAGAGAATGAGGAGGAGCTTCTTCCCGCAGGCGATACGCTCTCTCAATCAGTACATCACACAGTACTGATCCATTTTGCACATCCACACCCATGGACACTGAACTTCACTCTCTACTCCACCCAATTCAGACCATTGCACTTTTTACTCTGCACATCAGTACTTTATCTGTTATTTGCAGTTGGGGAGAAGGCTACGGGGGGATAAAAGAGTGGAATTTACATACCATTTGCCCCCAGTATGCCTTTTTAATCAATTCACTGTTACACGTCGATCTTGTTCGGTTCATTTGGATTTTGAGACTACATTTTCACATTTTTACAGCTTGTCACATCACACACACAACGACCTACACACGAACCACTGCAATCCTTTAACGTGTGGACGATTTGGAAAAACTTGCAAATGTGCGTTTCTACACTGAATCTAATGGTGTTCAACTAGTGTCTGCAGAATTATGAATTACATTAATGTGCTCAAAGTAATTCAAAACTCAAAAAATTCTGCCCAAGTTCACAGAGGGCAAAAGCTGCTTTAAATGAAAAGGATGCTAAACCAAATATTGATTTATTTTAATTAATTAAAAAAGTTAATGGATAAAAGTAAAAGTAAATTTTTCCTATTTAGCACCCAAACTCTGGAACAGTCAACCTAATACTGTTCGGGAGGCGGGCACACTCTGTCAAGACACATCTCTTTACTCTTTCTTACACTTAACACACTAATACACATTTAATAATCAAATTCCCAACTAAGACTGGTTTCTTCCAAGTTTTTTTTTTCTCCATCCTCTCATGGATGGGGTTTTGGTTCCTTGCCGCTGTCTCCTCTGGCTTGCTTAGTTGGGGACATCTGATTTTTAGTGATTATCATCGTCTTGACTACAGAGACCGTCTCTGCATTTGATAAATACATAGTTAAATCTTGCTGAGCATAAGAAATGTAAACTCTTCTTGCACACAAAAATACCAAACATAAACATTTCAATAAATACAAATATAAAATAAATAATTCACAATAAATATAAATATCTAAACAAAACAATTACAAGTTGTGTGCAAGGACAACATGCTGGTCAACTCTCTCAGATTTCAGTGCTGATCTACGACAAGTTCCCACTTGTGCTAAAAGCACGCTCTGACCATCCACCTCCTCACTGTCTGTAAGTAACTGTTCAGTTCTATTTCAGTGGACTCTTTCTCTGATCAAAGAACAGCTTGCGATTGGCGTGAAGCAACTATAAAGAAACGGTCTAAACTCTTTTTCTGTTCTGGAGGTTCTGGATCTTCTTCAGCTTGCGGCAATGGGACTTCCTCGGCAGTTCAACTACAAGATTTTCCCTCTCTGCTGCAGCTTTGTTCTTCATGTAGTCCACTCGTTCTGCATTTATGTATGTGGTTTTAAAGCGGGGGTTGAGAAGTGAAGCCAATTCAAGCAGCTCCTGGGTGGATTCATCTGCATATATAGTCTAGAATGCTCACCTTGATGTCTTTGGTGAGCTGGGTGTCATCAAACTGTGCCTTAAGAACCTCTTCATTAAAAAGATGCAGCACAGGTTTGAAGTAGGAAACACTTATGTACTGTGCCCCTGACAGGGCATCTGTAAACTCAGCAAGAGGGCTCAATGCTTTGTTAACTGATTCAAGCACATCCGTGTCCTGCCACATTAAAGCCAAATAGCTGCTCTTTTTGTCAGCTTGTAGGACTTATTTTTTTAGAGCTTTCTCCTGCTCGATGACCCTTGCAATCATTTGTTGCCTGAGTCTCAGTGATGAGCAGGCAAGCCTGAGCGATGGCCAGTTCACGCTGTCTTTTCCAAGTGTTTGAGAAGGCACTCGCAATTTTCTTGACTCCGACTGTGCGGTCAACCTGGCGCACTTCAACACCTCCCTCTATGTAGATAGAAAGGAAAGAAACGTATGCGTAAACATGATGTAGCTGACAATTACACTTCACAAGACAAGTACTGTAGCAAAAGAAGAACAAGAATTTATTAACAAGACAACATAAGTAATTTATGATAATAAGAATAAAGATAGTGAGCAAAAAGAATCATAAAACAAATATAGTTTAATAATAAAACATAGCTATATCATGTTTATTAGCTGGACCACCCCGGACTCTGTTATGTATGTGTTAGCTCTGTCTGTGTTTCCGTGTCATCATTTAAGACTTATTGTGAAATGTTTGTGTCTCCCATTGTTTCCACTTCCCTTGTGTCTCTGCCCCCTTGTCTATCACCATGGTGATTCATTGTCTCCGCCCCTCATTACCTTGTCTTAAAATCCTCCTGGTGTTTGCTGGGAAACTGCTGAGTGTTGAGTGTTTTTCCCTCGTACAAAGTGTTTTTCCGTGTTTCCTTTTGGCGTCTTGTTTTCCGTGTGTTGTTCCCTTGACCTTGCCTTGCCTTGTGGAGTGTTGCTCTGTTTAGCCCCACTGGATATCGTATGCTGATCGGCCGATCTTGCTTTCTCTGATGTACCTGTTCACTGTGTACCGACCTGCCTGTTTGACCACACCTTTTGAATAAAAGCTTGCAGATGGATCTACACATCCTCGTTGCTTTCCTTGGACATGACAACACAGCAGAGGTGTGGACTCGAGTCATGTGACTTGGACTCGAGTCATGAATTTGATGACTTTAGACTCGACAAAATATAAAAAGACTTGCAACTCGACTTGGACTTTAACATAAATAACTTGTGACTTTCACTTGGACTTGCGCC
>JAUMHP010000057.1:228990-242545 GCA_032361065.1 Enteromius trimaculatus
AGTGTGTTTTTGCTCAACTAATGCTTAATTTTGAACAAATTAACCATTAATTAATGCTTAACTAATGCATTATTCTGACCCCTATTCTGAAGTGTTACCAATAATTAAAAAAAACACAGCGTTATTTTGCGTCTCTGAGCCACATGACGGTGTTTCCTTTGTATATACTGTATAAGAGACATTATAATATAATATTTAAAAATATAATATCACCCCCTTATTGTAAGGACTCAATTGAATGACTCTGGGTGTTAAACTAGGTTACAGTCACAAATATCTGAATGCATCATGATTGTTTGCTGGCTGCTAGCTGTAGTAATGTGGACAAATGACTGTAGTGCAGTCAGAGCGCACACGCTTACCGTTCTCCACGTCGAGCGGACAGGAGCTCATTATGTCCATGGATCTCACAGTGCTGTACCCAACACTGAAATGAAGAAACCACAGGTGAGAGGAGGAGAGGAGGGCACAGGGCAATCAGGGAAGACAGAAACTCACGTGTTGGTTTTCTGAAGCGCAGATTTCTCCTCCTGCAGGAAGAGAGCGTTGCTGTAGGATGTGGCAGGTTTACTGGCGCGGGTGGAGGAGAAGCTGGTGGGAGAAGTGGCTGCAACGTGGTGTCCAGGTCTCACTGGCTTAGCTTCAGCAGTCAAACACAAAACAAAACAAAAACACCATTTATATATTATAATATATTGAATTTTATCATATAGCACTTGCAAATAACTCAAGCTGTTGACACAAACAGAAACTCTTGGTAAATGTCAGAAAAGGTGCGGTACCGATCTGAGCAGCGTTGGATCGACGCATAGGATAGCGCAGGCGCATGGCGTCACGGATGCGCTCCACCTCCTGCTGGTAACGCCGGCGGTCGTTCATGGCACCCTGTTTAGCGTCCTTCAGTGCTGTCTCCAGCGCCCGAACCCGCTCAGCCGTAGAACGAAGACGCTTCTCCAGCTTCGGAAGCTCACAGCGCAGATCTGCATTATCACGTACCAGCTGCGCAAACAGTACAAACCCATCAAAGGGACAGCACTAGTCTTTTAGGGTACACAGCTAATATAGAAAATTCTTATGTAGCTGTGTCATTTTTAAAATGCCTTATTTTTTGTTACACTTTATTTGGATAGTCCACGCTAACTAGAAGTAACTTTACAGCTTTGTAAATGGCAAGTAATTCTTATTAATTTGCAACTACGTGTCTACATGTCTGCTAACTCTCAGAGTAGACTCTCAGTTTAGGGAGTTCAGTTTCCTGCAGTCAGTTTGTAGTATGCTGTGGAGTCATTCAAATAAAGTTTAAGAATAATGATCCATGCTCTTGTTTTTCATGTTTTATGTCATTTTTTCTAGTTTTTCTGTTGTTTTATCAGTTCATGTTGTTTATGTGAATGCTGTCCAGTTCTGCCCCCTCCCTCATCTGGTTCTCTGCCACTTATCTCTGTTCCCTGGTTACCAATTAGTTTATTGCAGTCCCAGTATGAAGCCAGTCTTGTTTTCTTTGAGTCTGTCAGTTGTTAAATGTCTGTAATGTTTGCTTCTCAAAATGGCCGTCCCATCAAATTTTATGTTGAGGAATTTCTTTTGTATATCCACATGGTTCCCGTTGATGAGGATCTGATAAAAGACTATTTCTGCAGTGGACCTGAGGAGGATCCTAGTTGGACTCTAGCTCCATTCATTGACTTTGTTTTGTTGTACTGTGGCTCTTCACTCATGGTAGGGAAGGTAAAAGAGAAGATCCCCTATGTGAGCAATTGTCAGAGAGACAGCCCAGCACTGCAGAGCCACAACCACTGCACAAGAAGGCTGCTAAACTCGATTCACTATACAAGATGGCCGCCATATCTCAGCCCGAGTCAGCCCACAACATGGCAGCCATGCCTCAGTCTGAGTCAGCCCACAAGATGGCCGCCCTGCCTCAGTCACAGGCATCGCATAAGAAGGCCACCATTCCAGAGCCCCAGCCACTACACAAAATGGCTGCCACCCGTGAGCCTCTCTACAAAATGTCCGTCATTTCTGAGTCCCACTCCCAATCAAAGATGCTCAGCAACTAAGTCACAGCCTAAGACTGAGCCACTGCACAAGATGGCTGCCGTTGCTGAACCTCATGGGTTTCCGCCGGTGGTTACACGACCACTATGGGTGATGGCAAAAGCCCAAGTTTCTCTGGTGGTTCTAATGTTGGCTGCACAGAACCCCAAGGTATCGGCTCAGGCCATAATGTCCCCGGAGGTTCCGCCAGAGGCTGCACTACCTCTAGAGATGTCGCTTGAGGCCGTAGATTCTCCAGAGGTTCTGCTGGTGGCTGTACAGCCTGCAGGACCATCCATTCGGGTCAGCAAAACTTTGCCACAGTCATGGAGTTCGGTGAACGCTCAATCCAGTTCCCTGCCGATTCCAGTCACTTTTTCCCAGTCCCGTTCCTGGGTTACGACCAGGAGAGCCAATCACAAGTCCAGTTCTTGAAGCACGGCCAGGAGAGCCGTCACCCTGTCCAGCCTCAGAGCCATGATCAGGAGAGCCGTTCCCCAGCCTAGTTCCAGAATCAAGACCAGGAGTGCCGATCCAGTCTCCCGCAGATCCCAGTCCACCTCCTCCAGATCTGGTTCAGCCATGAGTGCTGATCCAGTCACCCATGGATTACAGTTTGCAGTTTCCCACTCTGGATTTAGAGTGTGGGTCAGAGATGCCAATTTTAATCCCTGTGGGTTGCCCCAGTCAGCAATTGTCCGATCCAGCCACTGGGTCATGGTCAGGAGAGCTGCTGACTGGCCCGGTTTTCAATTACAGTCAGGAGAACCGTTGTCTGATCCAGTCAATGTTTTCCAGTTCTGCCCCCTCCCTCATCTGGTTCTCTGCCACTCTTACTTACTTACTTTATTTGTTTATTTGAAAAGGGACCATGCACAATTTTAAGATAAATGTTTCCATTTGATGCATTGTACCAGATTTAGCCAATGGCTAATTTTCATCTGCAGTCCCTTGGCAGGTAAACATAGTCACAATTTAAAAATGTAACAATTTAACTCTGTTCATTAGTTGTCATGGACACTCATTCAGACACACCCACTTCCTTGTTAGTTACCCCGGTTACCAATTAGTTCATTGCACCAGTCCCAGTATAAAGCCAGTCTTGTTTTCTTTGAGTTCTGAGTTGAGTTGAGCTCTGTCCCTGTTCAGTGTTGTATTGAACTTCTAGAACCGTATTAAAACCTCCTGTGGATAGATCCTCCCTTGTGTTTGCCTCATATTCTCCAAGCACGTTACAAGTAGAATGAATAAAATCGTTGACTGTTGAAATAAGCGTTACCATTTTTTAAGACGGTTACACCTATTAGTTGCTTAATAGCATGCGTATTACTAAAATATTAGCCATTTATAAGTGCTAATTAAGCACATATTAATGCCATATTCTACATGACCTTATTCTACATCCATAATCACACACAATACCTAAAACTAACTACCTTTAAAGCTATTAATAAGCTGCAAATTAGGAATTAAGAGAAAAAGGGTTTTATCAGTAATTAATAAGGTGTAATTACTAAACTTACCTATCCTAAAGTGTTACCAGCTGGGATTGATCAAGCCCTTTATTCATATAAATACTTTGCTCAAGAGAAAACAGGTAATCCATTTCAATTTACATATATGTATGCACATCCTTACCTGTTTATGAACCTTTGTAAGCTGATCCAGGTTGTTCTCAAGAAAGGAAATCTTCTGTTTCTGAGTGTTAGACCCCCCACTATCATCAGGTCCAGTTTCTGTACTCTGTGTGAAGAGAACGAGTCAGAAGCACACACAGCAAAAGATCATGTGATAAGCAAGGTACTCTGCTCACATGTGAACTCACTTTTTTAACCCGAGTCGTGAGGTCTTGAACGAACAGCTTGCGCAGGTTGTGGAGGGTCTGGAGTTCACGGGCCTAAGATAGAGACAGAAAGCGGTACATAAGACCACTAACAGACAGTTGGTGATTAACCCATAATACTTTGTGTTTACAATGTTTACAAATTAATTTCTGGAGGAATTAACACAGCTGGCTCCTCATTTCTCAATTATATCATCAGCAAATCAACGAGAATGCCTCCTATAAATAGTACAAGCAGAATTGCGATATATAAAATTAAAATTTCGACTTTGTATCTTACTATACTGAGAAAAAAAGGCAAAATTGTGAGATAAGTCATCGTAATAACCTTTTTTATATTTTTTATTCAGTGGTGGAAACAGGCTTCCATAGGTTTGAAATATTACAAGCGACACTCTCTGAAATGTAATCACATGGTGCATAAATTCAGATGAGAATGACGTAAAAAGATTATGAGTAGAACAAGAGGAAGAGTGTATGAGGAACTTACAACAGTCTCCTCAAGGCGCTTGAGATCCTGTTTGGACTGCTCGTTTCTCTCCTGCTGAAACCTGATGACAAACCATTGTTAATACTCACACAGCCGCTTGATGACACACATCATGTCTTCACAGTACAGTGTTTGTGTGGTAGTAGAAGGAGACGTACGACAGCTGCTCCAGGCAGGCGCTCTTGGTGTCATCCTGCAGCTTGAGGTTGCTGAGACTGGACCGCACGTGAACCAGCTCCAGCTCCAGAGCCTGATTCTTACTGCAAGACACATGGTGACAGCATTAGTACCTCAGTTACTGTGTCCAGAGACTCCGTTCAAACTCTCATCTGTACAGGGAGACTGACTCGGTAAGGTCATCAATGAGGCACTGCTTCTCGTTTATTTCATCCCGCAGGTGGCTGAGCTGGGTCTGACGAGACTCGGCATGGAGAGCGGGACGACCGGCAGCCTTCTACACAAACACACACATAATCATATTCTCTTTGTATGAGAACCCATTATGTCAACCACATCCTGTTTAGATCCATGTTTGTTATACTTACCTTCCCATCAACTTCTCTGTCTGCCTTCTCTCCTCCATCCACTTCTGCCACGTGACTCTCTGATATAAACAGATATACATTATCATCACTGTAGCAGTAGTGTGCAGCACTGAAGGTAAATTTTAATGTTTAATACAGGAAACCTGGTACAGCATGCAGAAGTGCAGACAGTTTTAACGTCTTAAAGGTGCAGTACGTAATACTGATAGCCAATGGTTGAAATGGAGCTTTGTATCACTTTGTCTCACCTGAGTTCTGCAGAATGTAGAGCTCTTCACTGAGAGCGTCGTAATTATCCTCCAGCTGCCTCTTTTTTTGCTCCACGTTCTGCATGTATTCTGTGAGAGACCGAATCTTTGCCTCGTGCTGCTCGCACACACACACACACACACACACAGAGACCAAGTCAGCATGGTTAAGAACACGTCACATATCGTACCAGCTCACTAGCATCAAAAAAGATCATGTCATGTAATGGTGTGCATACCAATTAGTGGATGGAGCCACTTTTATTGTTTAAAAACAGATTTAATGTTGTGGACAGAGACATATTTGCAATAAACCCAAGACACCAGTAATCTTGACATTAGTTCAGTGTGACTAGAAAATGATAAGAGACCTAGTAAAGGTGAGTAAAATGTTCCTGTGCTTTGAATAAGTTTTATTTATGATTTCTAAATCTAAACCAAACGCCTGCCCAGATGAAGCGTCTGCTCAGAAAACCTCAGCTTATTCTACTAAATGCTGCTCAAAGTAGTTCAGGTTTAACAATTTGCCCTGTAATATACATTGTTTTTCTAATAAAGCTCATCCTGACTCAAATATTAGGAAACGCACACACACACACACACCTGAGAGATGAGCAGCTGGCAGGAGGACAGCTCTCGGCTGGTTTCCTCCATCTTACGATGGCACTCCAGCTGCATGTTCTCCAGCTGTCTGCAGCGCTTCACCATTGATTTCACCTCTGACTTGATCTTGCTGATGTACAGCCGTGCCACAGTGAACTCTTCCTCGATCGCACCGCTGATCTCCACCGGCTACACACACACACACAAATTACTGCAGGGACACACACAACTACAGAAAACTGCATTAATTATTATTAATAAATCAGAAGTAAAAAACGTTTTCACGTGTCTCTCCACAATCACTGTAGCACCGCTTTGAACCATGCTGAACGCACAATGTACTCTGTTCTGTGTCGGAAATGCTAAAAGGATGAGCTTTTGTTTGGTGGCTGACAGAAGAGCGTACATAGTTTGCATCCTGTGCATATTCTCCAAAATATGGATCACAATAATGGCACTGCAGTGTTGCAATGAGACACAGAGAAAACAACTGATTAAATAAAGTCATTATTTTTATTTTCGTTACGTACAAAAGATATTCTTGTCTCTTCATAACATTACGGTTGAACCACTGATGGAAGATGCAGTATTCTGACAACGTTTTTCATACTTTTCTGCAAATTATACGTTTTTAATAATTGGTAGTCAATGGGACAGTCACAAGCCTCCAAGTTTACATCCAAAATATCTTAAATTGTGTTCCGAAGACAAAGCTTTTACAGGTTTGGTATTTGTCTGAAATAAATGTTCTACTGGGTTGTGGTTCATCATTACAGCGCTGCGGTGACTACATTTATAACCTCTAAAAAGATCTCAGGGCTTACGAGCTTGATTTCTCCATTGCCGACGATGCTGCTGAACTCGCTGAGGTCCTTCATCAGCCCGTTCAACACGTCAGCGATGCGCTTCCTCTGCTGCGAGCTCACTTCCTGCATTTGAGCAAGCTCCGCCTCCAGCTCCATCAGACTGGCCTGGAAAGCAACGGAAGCAGAAAAACACTGAGGTCAGTCATTCACAGCCATCGAGGACACCGTAGCGTGAGAATAGCGCAGCAGACATCACCATCTTGAGGCTGAGCTGCTCAGCTAGCTGCTTGTTGTGCAGATTCTTCTCCTCCACCTCCTGACTCTTCTGGTCGTAGTTGACCGCGAGCTCCTCCAGCGCCTGCAGAACCTCCCGCACTTCAGCCTTGGCGCTCTCGCTCTCCGTATGCAGGCGGCCCAGCTCCGTCTGGACCTTATCACTGTCTCCACGAGTGGACGCCAGCAGCTGCAGTGAGAAGACGGTCATTAATGTGAGCTGGATAAATATACAACATGTAAAAATGAAAATGCACCACAGAGCGAGACCCTCAACTCATATTCAGACTGTCAGTTACTGCGAATCAAATCTGCCGTGAAAGGGTTGGCTGTTTAAGCCAAAAAATAAAATATTCAGTCATATTTCAGATAGAAATGAAAAACAAAACTGCATTTGGTAGTAAGATGAGCGGCCACATGTACTTGAATGACAGTCAAGTTTATTTGTTTATGTATTTATGTTTGAAAAAGAGTAGTGTTTTAAATAATCCAATCATAGTGAGTCATGTTTAATTGTCAATAAAGTATATACACCAAATTACCAAAATAAAAATACTAAATATTAATATTTTGAAAAAAAAAAACCCTCCATATTCTTACAATAGGGTGCTTTTTGGTTTACATGTATTCGTTGTACCCTCCTTATTAATTGTAGATTTGAACATCTGGGGCCTCATTTATCAAACGAACATAGAAACAAGCCCAAATCCGTGCGCACAGATCAACTAACTAAGGTTCACGTGTGATTCATGAAAAATAAAAATCTCATTGTACGAATGATCGATAAATGTGACAGAAAACAATCGCTATTTGAATATCACGCCCATAAAAACACCCCGGTTTAGAAGCCTCGCCCTATAGTTTTTGACATGGAGAAACAAAACCCTGCCAAAAAGAAAAATCATGATCTCATGAAAGGGAAACACACGGTGAACTTGTAACTGCAAACAATTACGCTACATTTATTTATCTAATTTATTATATAAGCATATATTATATTAGTAAATATAAACAATATAGTCTTTCACTCACTCTACATTAGGCCATTGGCATTCATTATAAACAGAATACAAATGGTTTGCTTAACATTATGTAACTGATTCTTAATGAACCTGTTCAATCGGTTCGCAAATCGCACCAAATGATTCATTCTCGAATTGGAACGATCCGATTGCAGCTGTTCTCGATTCCACAGCTCCCTGATTCAAACGATCAGTTCAGAGCGAGTCTCCAGTGAACCGAACTCACAAGAAAGACGATGCGTAAGGCAAGTTACTAATGTTCAATTTTAGGATTAGTTACTTTAACTGAAAAATCATATTACGGTAAAAATTGTCCGTTTGCTACACTGCAGTATAGGGTGAAGTATTTAAGCCCACTGATCAAAAAACGCTCATATATTCCTTGCTGCTGCAATGTTAGCAGTTTTATCAAAATGCTACGCATTTAGCCCTACATCTGTTTTTATATTATCAACGATATACATTTTTATATTGTTTGGATCAACTAGCCGAGCACACAGATATGAATGTTTATTCATAACTATACTGAAAATAATAACTTATACTCATGTCATATATAACGTTCTGTGACGTTCTGCAAAACAATAGCCTACGCTTCAAAACACTTTTTTCTTACAGGTGATTAGACGCCTTTAATTAGACGCTTTTACTTTTACTGGAGTAATATTTGATTGTATGGATCAGTACTTTCACTCAAGTACTTGATTTGTGTACTTTCGTCCACCTCTGCAATTCTCCAGCAGATTTCTATGCTGTGCACAAGGTCAGGTAACTGTGTACACAAACTGAGACCAGATGTGACACTTGATCGTAGCCACTGCTCACATTCCACGTTTTGCATAGAAATGACCATTCGCCCAATTTTCTGTTGTACGTTCATTGAGTAAATGAGGCTTCTGGTGTTAAGCAGTTCTTACATAGCGTTACAACAGAGTGTTTTATGTTATTTGAGTCTTATACAGGTTGAGCACCTCATTTATTTGTTTTTGGGATATGGATGTGCTATTTTTGAGTAAACAAACAAACAATTAGCATATCAACAGCCACTACAGGACAATCTGAATGTGACCTCTGACCTCATCCTGATCCAGTATCTGCTCCTTCAGCTTCTCCACCAACTGACACTGAAGATTGATCTCATCATCCTACAAAACACACAATGAGAGCAATAAATCATTTTTATTGTGTTTTGCTATAAATACAGTAATCCATGATCTGATGGATGACACAGTGAGACTTCATTTGCTGATTTACTGTGAATGCGTCTCCATCTCAGTAGTAACATCACCTTATCGTCCAGCTGTCGATAGAGTTTGCGGATCTCTTCCTCATATTTCTGCCGCTCTTCCTCTGAGATCCGCACCACAATAGAGGAGGTGTCAGAGTCTCTCTCTCTCTCCCGCTGGCGCTCGGTTGGTCTCTCATTATCCAGAGATGTCTCATCACTGCCGTCCAACTTCACCACATCAGCATCTGTCTGCTCCGTCTCTGGAACCTTCTCTCCTACAGACAATCAAAACAAAACATTAGTACTCCGTTACATTAGGTCCGTTACGTTTTTACTTTTCTGTCATTTGTTTTTCTTAGAAGACATGATCAGGAGCCATCTTTCAGTGCATGAATCTTATTAATTAAATAATCGTATTAATTCTTATTAATTAACATTCTGATATTGAAATAATTTTCTTAAGGCCCCCTGAAACCTACTAATTTACAACTTAACAGACAGCATAGAACAACTACTGTACTGTAAGGTCTTCATTACTGAAACAAAAACCTTCAAACAGGAAAACCATCACGTTAATGACCTCAGGGCTAGATTGTTATAATGGTTTATTTAAAACAGTTTTTTTTATTTATATATATATATATATATATAGTGGTACAAAATGCAGCAGCTAGAAATTAGACAATTCTGTCAAACTGATAATAATAAGAATTTCAAAGTCACCGGTATATGTCATCATGGCAGATCCTTTTGACATTTAGATCCTACATTGTTAAATCTTATTCAGAGATCAGAAAGTTTAAATCAGTTTAAATCTATAATGTATACTATTACATTGTGCACATCTTGTCAAATTTCTATTGTATAATATAAATAAAACTGACTTGACTGGTCAGAGCAGAGCAAAGGCTCACCACTGCGCCAGCGCCGCAGCTCCAGCTCCAGCCTCTGGATGCTGTCCCTCAAGCTCTTGTTCTTCTCCTTCTCTTTCTCGTACTTCCTCTTCCACTGCTCAGCTGTCAGCTCCAGGTTAATAGAGGCTGTGTTCTTGATGGTCTTAGCACTATAACACACATCCACGTCTTAGTCTATTAATTCTATTAATTCAGGCCAATTAATTCTAAAGCTTTAATCTGCCATTGGTTTACACTGATAAAATGTTAAAGACTCAAAATTTAACCAAAAAGTCACCCATACATTACATTTTTGTCATCATTTAGTCACCCTCATGTCATCTTGATAGTGTTCAGTTGGTTATATTATGGAAGTCAATGGCTTTCAATGATTTGGTTACCAACATTCTTCAAAATGCTTTTTTGTGTTCAACAGAATAAAGCATTGAATACAGGTTGGGAACGAGGTTAAGTACACGCGGCAAAAACATATTTTCCTACTCAGTATTTTGTCTTGTTTTCTAGTAAAAATACAAAAGCATTCTTGAATTAAGATGCATGTAGTTGACATGTAAATTGACTTACGATATTAAGTCTTGTTTTTGTAAAAACATTTCGTTTTAAGAATGTAAATGTGAAAGTTTCATATGTGTACAAGAAAACGACAAAACTTTTTTTTGCAGTGGCATGATAAAAGAATTTCCTTTTTTTTGTTGAATGATCATTAACACTTGTAAATACTCTTTTAAAAGTCTATTTCTTTTTCACAATAGAGAGGACCATTGAAAATGTTGTTTGCTCTGATTTTACTGTTTATAATTTAACTTGAATGGTGCGGTTTCATATTAGTAAAGCTGTCAGAAAACATGATAATGATGACCGAGATGATAACTGAACTCATGAAGAAACACGTGAAGGTGTGAGTTAGATCTAGCATTGTTGTTTTTGCACTTCTGTTGTGCAGAAGTGAAATTGTGTGTATGTGCTGGAGGTACCGCTGTCCAAACATGAGTGTGGATTTGGTTTCTGCGTCGTTGAAGCTGGAGGGAGAGCAGCAGATGAACATGGTGGTCCTGCAGTTTCCTCCCAGAGAGTCCTGCAGGATCCTGGTCATCTTACTGTCGCGGTACGGCACGTGCGTCTTCTGCTCACACATGCCAGGGACGTTACATAAAATAACATCAGTGCAGTCATAGCACAGTCATATATTTGAGTGTTTGAGAGCACTTACAGTTCCTTCAGCTAGAGCAGAGATGACGTTTCCCAGAGAAGACAGAGACTTATTGATGTTTTTAGCTTCATCCAGAACAGCTCCAGCCGCACCGGTCTTACTGACCTGTGTGTCCAAAAAAACAACATAAACAAGCTTAATAGTAACATTTATCACTATTAACTAATTCTTTATTATCATGCGTATCACTAGCACATAGGGTTGCAAAATTCCCGGAATTTTCGGGACGGAAACTTTCCATGGAAATTAATGGGAATAAACGGGAATTTATGGGAATAAACTGGGCATTTTCAAAATTGAAGGTTGGCTCTTAGGGAACTTAAAGGGTCACAACACCCTCCTGTTTCAGAAGTGCTTTTTCACACCTCTGGTTTGAATAACTTTCTGAAAAGGGGCGTTGTTTACTGGGGGTAAGGGGTGGAGGTAGAGTGTGGAGACAAGGCGGAGATTGCAGCTACAGCGGTTCTTAGAGTAGTGTGGAAGTGGAGGACTTCTCCCCACCAGAATCCCCACATCAAAATCATGACAGTGCAGTCCACTGCTATGGCGGCAAATCTATGCCAATAATACGCGAGCGCACCACTGATGCTGGCGCGCGCGGTAAATCACATACTGATCTACACGCGAAGAAACGGGAGCCGCGAGCTCATTTCAAAACCGGGCGCGCGCGTGATTATGTCTTCTGTGTGCAATTCAAGCACTCGCGCGAGCATAAAAAAGTCATCTGAATGACCAATTTCCACTTTGTAACATTTTTAGTGACATATATTACTGTTTTAAACAATGTACAACATGTATATCTGTAAACAACTCAAAAAAGGTTTTGTTGTTTTGTTTTGTTGTGACCCTTTAATTATAGTTGAGCAAAGTATATTTTAGCATAATATTGACAAAAACAAACAAATGCAATTCAAATACACTTAAATATCCATGCCATTCCTTAATCACATGTACAGAGCACATGAGACCACCTACTGGCACTGTGCATGCCTCCATCATATGTACACATGGACCACACATTTGAGCCTGAAGGACAAAGAGTATTGAAGGCACACATTTGAGCGTGTGGACTTAACAAGTGAGGTGAGTTTTGATTAAACTATGGAAAAATATATTCATTAAATGTTTAAATTGTGAATATCACATAAAATGTATTAATCTGGTAGATAGCAATCTGATAAGATGCTAAATAAAATGCTAGCATCTGTTAGACGCTAAATAAGCCATAGCTAGTATAACACAAAGAAGATGCTAGCTTCCTCATTTGGCTGTTTTGTTTTGAAGATCATTCCAGTTGTTTAGCTAGCCTTACTATTTATATCTGTTTATTATCATATTGCAATTGTATTATTACGATCTCTTGCATTGCATTAGCATTTTTACAAGCTCTTATTTTATTTTACAGAAAAATGCCACGTGCGCTATCTGATGTGTGGAGACCAGCTAATGTAAGGGAAATCTGTATATATGTGTAAGTATTGTGATAAGACGTACGTATAGAATGCCACAAAATTGCAGCAGCACATTGCAAAGTCCAAAAAAATTCCTCAAGGCCCAACAGCGCCTGGTCCGACTGGCATCAGAGGATTCTTTGATAGCCAGAAAAACGCAGATGAGTGTTTCGCTCGTGCAATCTATGCAACTGGCTCACCCCTGATGCTGACATCCAATGTGTGCTGGAAGAGATTTTTGAATGTTCTCCGACCAGCATACATTCCCCCAACCAGACATGCATTGTCTACTCATCTACTGGATGAAGAGTTCAGTCGAGTTCAAGCAAAGGTGAAACAGACCATTGACCAAGCTGACTGTATTTCAGTCATCTCTGATGGATGGTCCAATATCAGGGGACAAGGAATTATTAACTACATAATCACCACTCCTCAGCCTGTGTTCTACAAGAGTGTAGACACAAAGGAAAACAGACACACAGGCCAATACATTGCAGATGAGCTAAAAGTGATCATCAATGACCTTGGACCAGATAAAGTTTTTGCACTGGTCACTGACAACGCAGCCAACATGAAGGTTGCCTGGGCACATGTGGAGGAGACCTACCCTCATATAACAACTATTGGCTGTGCTGCCCATACACTAAATATTCTCCTAAAAGACATAATGGCACTAAAAACAATGGACACTCTTTGTAACTTCTGCTACATTTCTGTCAAAGCAAAAGGAAAAGAACAAGATTACTGCACTGAAGCTTCCCAGCATAACGCGATGGGGTGCTGTTGTTATCATGTTTGACAGCCTTCTGGAGTCTCTGCAAGAGATGGCCATATCCCAGTCTGTAGGCATCGACAGTGACATCAAGAAGGTCATCTTGGATGATG
>JAUMHP010000057.1:242645-255142 GCA_032361065.1 Enteromius trimaculatus
TTTTCTTATGATTTCTGTTTATATTTATGCTTGGAAATAATATATTCCCAGTTAGTTCTCCTAAATTCCCATTAATTTCCATAATTCGCATTATTTCCATGGAAAGTTTCCAATATGGAATATTTCCAAAATTCCCAAGCTTAACTAACTTACCATGAAAATTTAACGGAAATTTTCCGCCCCTTTACAACCCTACTAGCACACTATGCTGGTTAGGTATGTTTTGAAGCTTGGATGTTGGTTTAAGATAGTCCTTTTCCAGCAAATAACCAGCATAAACCAGAAAAGGACCCACTTAAACCAGCATCCAAGCTTCAAAACATACCAGCATTTCACAGGGGGCATTAATATTAATACCTGCTTTTTTAAATTCCATGTTTCCTCTGAATCAAGTGTTAACAGTGCCATAAAGCTATAAAACAAATCGTGTAAAAAATAGTCTAAATAGTGTAACTGGAATGCCAGATCACATTGGTTTCTAGGTCATTGTTTTCAGTGTGTCTTGTTTTGTTTTAGCTCATTGCTAAGCAGTTGTTAGCATCTTCTGCATAAAGGCCTTGCTAAAATGACTAAATGATAAAGCTTCATTCCTTGTTGTTTGCATGTATAATTTAAATGGCTTGGTCCATACAATGAAAGTCTAATATCATATGCAACCAAAGGTCCTTAAAATATATTTTATGCTCCCAAAAAGGAAGAAAGTCATGCAGTTCTGTTACGACATAAGGAGGAGTAAATGACTTCATGCTCCATGCAACAAAAGAGTGGAGACCTTCTCGCTGCCAGCCAGATCCACCAGGTAGAGCTTCCCGCAGAGCTTCTGCTCCGTCTCCACGTGCTCCTGCTTGATGTTGATCAGGAAGATGCTGTGACTGCGAGAGCTGTGCTCATTCATATCTGACAACAGAACGGCTCATTCTCAAATACACATCAGGCAAATCTACAATTATAATTCATTTGTCATCACAGAAAAAAAAGCATTTTCAAATATAGAACACTGTCAGAAGCACTCACTGGTGACAGCGACATGCCGGTTGGACTTTCCCTCATCGATGACGTCCATGACCTCCTCGGGACTGGACACAAAGCGCTCGGTGCAGCCCTAATGCCACACAAACACATAACAGCTGCTTCATTACAGTTCTCTCTGATTATCTCACAAGACACGCTGGCAGCGGGAAGGAAAATCACCTTCACGTAAGGGACGCGGTTCTTATCCTCATGTACAGACAGGTTGGTCTTCGTGACTGAAGAGGAAAGAAGCACAGTGAGGAATCATGTAACAAACACAGTAGTGAATGTAGTACCGTTTCTGTTTTCTACAAACCATCCAGAAGATCTCGGATCTTCTCCATGTAGATCTCAAAGTACGAGACCTGGGAAAATCAAACGTTGGTTAATTTATGGGCACCATAAATTGGGAGGTTTATAACTGGATGATGGATAGGCCATTCGTACCTTGATGTGGAACTCCAGGTTCTCATCCATGGAGAAGATGTGGTTGAAGATGTCCTCTGCGATGCGGGGAATGATGCCCATCTGCTGTGGGTCGTGGAGGTTCCCCTGGAAGAGCCATTAGAGTCAGACCGACTTCAGTTATTCAAATATCAAACCATGCTTCTAAATACACAAATGATAGCAAAATGAACTGATATTTCTATTACGTTTATTATTTTCTATTATTGTGTATCATTTATTAAATCGTTAAGCAAAGCTATTTTATTTTGCCAGTTTATATATCAAACAGTAGAAAGTAGTCAAATTAAACAGAAAGGCAGGTTCCATCCTTGAAAACCTTCCAAAATGCACATAAATCTGGAGAATGGAAACGCAGCTGGTGACTCTGATGCTGCAGAGCGCATAAAACCATCAGCCTTTAGAAAGCAAAACTGTATTTGTGATATGCTAAAGCAATGACTGATAGGACTCTTGTTATGATTGGTAGATCGGTACAGTGGAGGGTCGTCACTGGTAAATTAATGTAAAATTTGTGATCTACAATGAACTTAAAAATCATTCAAGTTTTCAATATAAGCATGCATTATCTTTTGTAAGTGCTTACAGGGAAACTGGCCAAAAATATTTGATGACTATTTTATTACAGACACAACGTGTATGGATGATGTCAGATGCATCTGACTGAGTCATTTACATGTACAACATTCTGCAATTATGTAAAAGTGCTAAAAGTATAAATCAAAATCTCATCTAAAATATAACCGTACCTCCATGGTATGGGTCTTTCCAGAAGAGGTTTGTCCGTAGGCAAAGATGGTACCGTTGTACCCGCCCAGCACATCTACACAGCAAACAAACACAGCTGAACATCACAGAACCATCTCCTCTGATGAGCACCTGCTAAACATTATCCCAGCAGACAATCCACTGCAGTCCAAAACAAGAAACATGAGCCGCTGCAGAGTGAGCCCGCAGGGCGTCACACACTGACCTTTGACGATCTGCTTGGCACAGGTGTTATACACCTGCTCTTGGGTGGTGTTGGTGGGAAACACGCGGTCGAACGCGTATGGTTTTCCCTGCACACCCGTAAACACAGCCACACAGAGGAAGAGAAGAGACATACAGGACAAAAAAGAAAAGTCATTGTTCGTTCTCGCTCAGATATAGATCAAGACACTAATCACAGAGACATACAGACAGGCTATAAACTGTCATTTCAGCTTTAGCCAATATCTGACCCTGGAGTAGATGAGCAGCCATCAGTAACAACAATACATTGTAAAGGTCAAAATGATAGATTTCTCATTTATGCCCAAAATCATTAAGCTCTTAAGTAAACATCATGTTTCATGAAGATGTTTAGTAAATGTCTTACCATAAATAGATCAAAATATTGTTTGATTAGTAATATACATCACTACAAACCTCATTTGGACAACTTTAAAGGTGATTTGATCAATATTTAATTTTTTTTGCAGATTCCAGATTTTCAAATAGTTGCATCTCAGCCAAATATTGTCCTATCCTAACAAACCAGACATCAATGGAAGGATTATTTATTCATATTTATTGTCCAGTTCACTGTTATTTATTTATTTTTTTGTCCAGCGGCACATATAAACCTTTAGCCTCCCGTCACCTTTAACCATACATTTCCTTCATCAGTAAACAGCAGAGACTGCAGCCGTCATCAGCCACTCCCTGCATCCATTCACTCTCACTATTTAAAGAATATACATATACATCGTATATATGAAGAAGCTCAGTCGTGAGGAAGATGACATTAATAAGACTGAGAGGATGATGTTTTTGCGCTGGAGACGAGGCCTACCGCCTCTAGATGTGCTGACGTCATACCGACACAGAGCCGTTTACTCAGCATCACTAGCATCACTGCCACCATTTATCGAAGCGTTTAACACAAGAGCAATCACAAATCAGAATCCTTACCCCGATGATGACTGTGTCGTCCCCTTGAAAGGTCGGCAGGAATTTGTCCCCGCGCAGGATCTCGGCCTGATTGAGAGGCCTGAAGCGGCAGAGCACTTTAATATTACACTCAGCGACTACGTCCGTCATGATGCTGCGCGATTAACGGGGGCTCGGATGAATACGTGACGCTGTGTTTATATCGAAACACGAGACGACAGCGCAGTAAGCTCGAGGGTATGGCGTGTAAAGCTTCAGACGTCTGGATTCGAAAGCCGCTGAGGTCCTGGGATGCGGTGGCTGTGTTTCGCAGGCAGCTGCTCGTGTGATTGTGGAGGAGGAGGATGCTGCTACTGATGATGATGCTGAGGCTGTGGTCACGAGGGAGGGAGGGAGGCAGGGCGTGTCCGCTGTGTGATCGCTCTTCACTGCCCGCTCACACTTAAATGCACTCGCATCAAACATCATTGTGATTATTAATCGTAATTTATTAAAAATAATCTGTTCTTCTGAAGAAGGACCCGCTGTCACGTGGTGCGTGTTTCTTTCCTAAGCGGTGCTCAGGATGAACCAATCACAGCCGGTTACAGGATAAGGGTTATTTTATCCTTTATATAAAGATATAAGTAAGGGAGGCTTGGCGCCCCCTGGAGGACGATGCCTGTCTTTATATTTTTTAGCTACACATATTCTGTCTTAGAAGAGAACAGACCTCAGCCTACACCACAAACAGAGCCGCTCTTTGATAAATGCGTGTTATGCACAATTTAATTATTGTAGATACATCCACCGAATATCAACTAGGCTGCTTATTAATTAAAGAGCATAAAAGTTTTAATCTATTTACAAATGCAGACATTAACATGTAGACAAAACATTAAACAGCAAATTACATATAAATATTACATGTAAAATTAAACAAGAAATAGATGAAAAACATACAATAAATGATAAAAAAAAGGAAAACAAACACATTTAATAATAATTATAATGTTACGTGTAATACATAATTAACAATATAGTAAATTTTAAAAGGTTGCAGGTATGTTGAGATACATTTGTCCAAAAATAATGTTTGCTTGAAGGAGACCGCTATATTCCAATCAAATCAAAATCTGATCAGAAATATAAGATTAATTACATTAGATTAGTTGCATTGTCATTGCTCATGACAAAATTCAGTCAGCATAACCAAATGTGCAGGATATACATTGTCTATAATATATCACAAATGCACCATTAAAATACAGATAAGGCAGTACTATATGGACATAATTTAGAGATTGTAAAATACTATGAGCATGATATTGTCACGATCTCTAGCTGGAGTGGCCATGAGCTCAACTAGCTTAACCGTTCTGTTACCCTTGTCACTCACCTTGGACTCCATTTCCCATAATCCTCTTCCTGGACACCTCAACAATTGCAATCACCTGTCTCTCATCAGTTCACAGATGTCTTTTATTAGTAGGACTTTAAAAGTAGCTCACACTGACTTTGTGGGTTGGTGGACTTGATTCATTTGTTGTTTGTTTCTTTTGCCTCTACCATTGGCTCTCATTAAAGCTTGCATTTGGATTCCCATTTCGTCTCACCTCAATCCTTACAGATATACAGATAGGTGTATAGGTGTTATATGCTATAGGTGTACATACTATAGCCCCATCATCCTGCTCTCGAAGCCGGACGGCTACCTCCGCTTGTGTAATGACTATGAATGAGGTATCTCAGTTTGACAGCTACCCCATGCCCCGAATGGACGAGCTACGTCTGGGAAGGGCCCGGTTCATTACAACGTTGGACCTCACCAAAGGTTACTGGCAAGTACCACTTTCTGATGATGCTAGAACTGCCTTCTCAACACCCTCAGGACACTGGCAGTACCGGGCCCTTCCCTTCGGGTTGCACGGAGCACCGGCCACGTTTCAACGCCTGATGGGCAAAATTCAATATTATACATCAGGAATATGCGGCTGCTTATATTGATGACCTCATTATCCACTCGGAGGCATGAAAGGATCACCTGGATTGGCTGCGGAGGGGCTAACCAACCTCCGCAAATGTCATCTCGCCATGTCGGAGGCCAAGTACCTGGGTTTCACCGTTGGAAGAGGCCTAGTGAAGCCCCAGGAGGAGAAGGTCCTCGTGGCGGGAAGAGATCAGCATTGTCCTGGAAACCAACGATTCGGAACCGATTATCTCGGGCCAATCGGACACGGCTGGAGGAGTATAAAAGACGGACCCAATGTTGAAATGAATTGTCCCACCTTTAACTTGTCAATAAATCCACCCTCCGGGGTTTGTTCTTCACCGCACTCTCTTGTCTTGTCGTGCTCCCTAGCGCCAGTGGAAACAATCTACAAAAACATATTGTCATTGCATTAGTTTTAACTGTGAAGTGTTCTAGTTATCCCTGACCAGAGTGAAACTAATTTGTATAGTTATATATAGAATATCCAGAATCTATGGACAATGGAGTCCTCTTCTGGATCTTCAACAGACATGACAGCGTCGAGTACAAAACCAAATTCTTTAGTAAATGGTGACGTGGTCAGTATTGATTAGCTTCTGGCAGGATGTAGTCATCCACTGCCTGCTTCTCATCTAGTGTGTCTTCTAAAATTTGCATTTCACAAACATGAAGTTGTAGAAGACACTGATTTACACACTGTGTGTTTGCTTTGGTGGAGAAGACATGGAACATGCACTTAATTATACGGGCAAAACATAGGTCAAGAACGGTCTGTCTACTAAAGTCTGTCATGGTGTCATTTCCTTTGATTAATTTGTAGCTTTCCATCAGATACCCATGAATGTCTTGCTTGTTAAACGGCAACAGGACACTCAATTTGAGTAATTGAGTTTACTCAAACTCCTACTGATGTTTCTGCCATCAACTCAGGAACTGGTGTTTTCCTAAGATTTTTGTAGTAGACATTACTTGTGGCTTTAAACAGTTCTTTGGCAATCTTGCCTCTTTTCTGATAGCTTGCAGGACAGGACCCTTCCCTTTAAAGTGAGTTACCTTACCAACTCTTGTCACATGTATCAAAATTCTTTTGTCACTGGTTTGGTTTTTGTCTAATCCGGAAGACATAATGCCCATTGCAAGTTTTAAAGGAAAATTATGCTTTAATAAAAAGACACCTATACTTTCTACTGCGAGCAACCTTTAAATGCTAGTACGTCACGATTGATTGATTGAAAGAAAGACCTCATTTCCCCCCTCTATTCATTTCAACATAAAACACTTTCTAAAAGCAAATTATTAAAATGGTACACACAGAATAATTGTCAGGAAGCATGATGTAACAAAACGTCACAGAATTCTGGGACATAATATTACTATTATTATTTTTTTTATATGACTTCTTGCTGCATAAGCATATTATATTTTAACTATTCCAAATAAGGCCAGTTGGTGTCATCAACTCAATTAAACACACACACACACACACACACACATAAGCATATATATATATACATATATATAATTAGGATTTGTAGAACTCATTGTTAACTAATTGCTGATTAGCTTTATATGTAACAGGATTATTGGCTGTTTAAAGCACATATAAATGCCACCTTCAGCATGATCCAATTCTGCACCCCTTAAAGGGTTAGTTCATCCTAATATGAAAATTCTGTCATTAATTACTCACTGTCATGTGGTTCCAAACTCTTAAGACCGTCCAGTGCTGGCCCGAGGGGTTGTGGGACCCTAGGCAAGATAAAAAACAATTGGGCCCACTGGTGTAAAAACAGTGAGAAGAAAGCACAAAAAAGATAATTTCAAGATAAATATGCTGCTGAATAAACACTGAGGTAGCACAATCTGAGCATGTAGCATAAAACATCAGAACTTTGACAACAGATATGGACATACAACTTATGAAACATATCAAGCTTAATATTCATATTTATATGTACTCCATATACTACTTTAATGAGCAGTCATTAGTCCTGTCCTGCCTGCACCACAACAATGTTATGATGGGGCTTAACTACCTCACATCAAATAAATGTCACTCCCTGATATTTTTCTGATGTAAATGTCATTGTCACAAGGAAGGACGTGAAGCGTGAAACAGAGTCAGTGGAGACATAGGCAATGGCATAAACGTAAACAAAGCAGCGGTCAAATACCAGTAATCAGGGTTCTTAGGGAGAGGCAGAGAGAATATCCAGGAACAGGTAGAAATCGGCAACGGGTAATCCAAATGACGAGATACACGGAGAATGAAAACACAAATGAACACACTAGGCTGACAGCAATACACATAAACAATAATCAGTGACAAACACTCAAACATAGGGAGGCTTTATACACTGAAAACTAGGTCAGAGGGTGGAGACTTGCAATGAAGCACCATGACAACTGACCAGCGGGCGGAGACATGAGTTCAAGTCCGAACATGACAACAGAGGTAAACACACAGGAGTTCACAGTTAGCTGGGTGCTGGAGTGCCCTCCAGTGGCCTGAGCTGGCACATCCAGCTGATCCTTACATAGCCCCCCCCCTAAGCAGCGGCTTCCAGGCGCTCCAAACTTAGGAGCCGGCAGGAACGCCCACCAGGGCGGGGCAGACGGTGTAGAAGTCCATTTGGGCGGTTCGGTCCTCTGGTTCGGCCAGACAACAAAAACGCCCTCCGTGGCAGAACAGCCTGAGCTTGGGCTAGGAACCGCGAGGACCTTCAGTAACTCGTCTGGCTGAACGACTTGGACCGACTGGAGTGAACACGGCCCCTTGTACCGTGCTATGGGAATGGAACCCGTTACTGAATGGCTAGGAATCGTGAGGGCCTTCAACAGCTCATCAGGCTGTGTAACTGGGACTGGCTGAGCTGAACACGACCCCTCTCGTCGTGCTGTGAAGTCAGAACCCGTCACTAGCGTTTCAGGGATCGCTAGGACGGGTGTCAGCTCCTCAAGCCATAAGACCTGAACCGACTGTGCTTGAAACAGCTCTTCTGGCTGTATAAACGGGACGGACTGGGCGTGAAACAGCCTCTTTGGCTGCAAAACCAGGACCAACTGAGCTTTACACAGCTCGCTATACCGTGAAACGGGGCAGTGACCCAACTTTTGCGGTTTGGGAACCACAAGGGATTTCGATGGGACTGGCAACCCAAATGCCGGACAAAGAACCGTGAGGGGTTTCAGTGGTGCTGGCATCCCAGATTGGCGTTTGCTGCTTCACTCGTCATTTTAGGTTGAATCTTGCGATCGGCGGCCATTTTGCGTTGCACCTCGCGTTCGACCGCCATTTTGCACGGCTTCCCGCTATCGGTGTGCATCTTGCGTCGCGCCTCGCGATAGGCCCTCCTCCTCAACAGTGAAGGCCCAACCTCACGGAGAATGAAAACACAAATGAACACACTAGGCTGACGGAAATACACATAAACAATAATCAGTGACAAACACTCAAACATAGGGAGGCTTTATACACTGAAAACTAGGTCAGAGAGACATGAGTTCATGGGAATAAGTCCAAACATGACAAACACACAGGAGTTCAGAGTTAGCTGGGCGCTGGAGTGCCCTCCAGTGGCCTGAGCTGGCACATCCAGCTGATCATTACAGTCATAATCTATTAAAATATTTATTTCATATTATTACACACAATCACTTTATTTATTTATTTATTTATTTATTTATTTATTATGTTTTGTGATTGTATAATCACAGTTAATTTTCATAAGGGATATTTTCATATATATATGTATATATTACGGAGTGTACTGTACTTGTGAAAATGATTAGGCTATAGGCTAACACACCACACAATGATGTGCATTTTAAGGCACTTCAATGGATCTTTAATTTTATATATGTTTTGTCAATGTTAAAATTCTTTTTAATATATCAATAAAAAGTGTGAGAGACTTTTACACTAGTCTTGCTTTATTAAATTAAGCAAAACGAAAAGACAAAGTTTACCTTCAGAAGCTGTCACGTTTAGGCTTGTAGTAAGTGGTCTCTTGACTAAAAACTCAATCAGATAACAAAAAGTGTTGGGAAACGAAACCTCTGGCCATTCCGTTGGGTTGTATTTGGCCAGTCACAGATACCGTATGGACAGTACGACCCAATATGACTCAGTTTTTGACATATCTTGTTCCGTTGTATGGCAGAAATTATTTTACACACTGCCCTTGGTCAACACAATGCTTTTCCTATGAGGTGCTGACTCCACCCACACGGCTATGACACGACGCCGACCAAGTCATCTGGACCTGTATCATTTCTGCTGTGTTGCTGCAGATAGCTCTCTGATAAAAAAATATAAAAAATATCTTAATTTGTCTTCCGAAGATGAATGGAGGTTTTATGGGTTTAAAACGACACAAGGGTGACTAATTAATGACAGAATTTTCATTTTGTATTAAAAAGCATAAAAGTACAATTTAATCGTGAATATGTTTTTAATTAAAAAACAAATAGCAAAGAATTATACAAGGCAGCATTTTTTGAGTGAGATGATGAATGTAGATTTAAAAAGTGTCACAAATCGCACCTCTGTGGCTCTCTCCAACGACCACTGGAGGGAACCCTCCCCTGAGTAATAACCCTCCTGAACTCCATTTCTCATCATGCCCCATACCTAGGACTGATCACCGACCAAGGTGTGCCTCATTACCCCAGCCCTTATAAGAAGCACACACACAACCAACACAAAGTCTTGTATTGCCCCGGCCTACATTTCTGAGCATTTATTTGTGATACTGAATCCCTGCTTACTTATCCTGGACTGTTAACGTTCCTCTGACCCTTTGTTGCCTGCCCTGTGTGATCTTATCTGCCTGATTCGTCGATCCTGATTGTCTGCCGCCTGCCCCGAATTCTGTCCGGTACTATTTACAATTGCCTCTGATAATCCTGTTTGTTGATTCTGACTCTGGCTGTCTGACCTTGAATAAACTTTTATGCAAATGGATCCGAACGTCTCTGAGCACTTGTCACAAATGTGACGAATCAGCAAAGTCGGATGGATCCATTTGCAGGCTTTATTACAAATGTAGTCAAACAGGCGTGGGTCGAAATCACAGGCAATCGGTAAAAAACAGGGTAATCCAAAAACACAACGATAGTCCAGGCAAAGGGTCAGGGTAGGCAGCGAGATATCAAAGTCCAATAATCAGTCCAAACAAACACAGAGAAATCAATGGGGAAAACGCTCGGGATTGACTGCGGGGCAAATCAAAACTTCGCATCGAACAAGCATCCAACATCCGCTTAAACAGGCCACTTAATGGCGGGAGATCAGGGTGGAAGCGGCCAAGGTACGTGGGCCAAAAGGGGTCGGGTAGGAACCTTACAACTCCTGTGAAGGTCCCCCCTGACTTCCGGAGAGAGCCACAGATGCGCGGCTCTCCAACAAAATGATGGAATGATTAATTCATTTATCTATTTAATCAATCTATAAAAATGTATAACTTTTGACCATAATAAACTTTGGATTTATAATGAATCCTGTCCCATTAACTAAGTTAAATGCATCTAAACGTTACCAAAATAAGGGTTCTTCTGCTGGCAACAAATCCATAAAAAAATAAAAAGAACCCTTTTAATAAGGTACCATATCTACTGTATGGACACTCACACTAAACTAGCGAACGTGTTAGGGGTTCTACAAATATCTGCCAGTGAGGCGCCACGTGCCAGAGCCCAGGATGATGCCACACTCTTTGTTGAGTGGGCCTGTAACCTAAGGGGGCAGGGCACACCCTGTGTTTGGTAGGCCAGGGTGATGGTGTCCACTATCCAGTGGGCTATCCTCTGCTTGGCCTCTGTGATAGACAAAGAGTTGGTCTGAGATCCTGAGGTTTTGTGTCTGGTCAACGTAGCGTCTTAGTGCTCGGACGTGACAGAGCAAAACTAGGGCTGGGTCTGCCTCCTCTGAGGGCAGCACTTGGAGGTTCACCACCTGGTATCTAAATGGTGTAATGGGAACCTTGGTCACATGGCTGGGCCGCCCCCTTACTGTAACCTAGGAATCTGCTGGTCCAAACTCAAGACATGATTCGTCAACCAAAAATGCCTGCAGGTCCCCTACCCTCTTGATAGAGGCCAGTGCGAGCAGGAGCAATAGTCTTTATTGATAAAAAACTTCAGCTTAACTGCTGGCAAAGGCTCAAATGGGGCCTGTTGTAGTGCTCTCAGCACTAGAGACAGGTCCCAAGAGAGTACAGTGAGGGGTCATGGAGGATTCAACCTTCTGGCCCTCTGAAGAACCTGATGACCGGCTCATACTTACCAATGGACCTCCCATCTATGGGTTCGTGGTTTGCAGCTATAGCAGCTAAATAGACTTTAAGGGTGGAGGGAGACAGCATTTACTCCAACCCCTGCTGCAGGAATGAAAGCATGACTCTGATCTGGCATCTCCGGGGGTCTTCTCGTTGAGAAGAACACCACTCGATGAACAGATTCCACTTCTGTGGGAGTGTAGGCACATCTCATGGATGGCGCTCTTGCTGAAGATATGGTGTCAACTACCCCTTGGGGTAGGTCACCTAGAACCTCCAAGTCCTGTCGAGGGACCAGAAATGGAGTTTGCAGAGTTTTGGACGGGGGTGCCAAAGGGTACCCCGTCTCTGAGTCAGAAGGTCCTCAGAGGAATTGGCCAAGGAGGGGCTGTCACGAGGAGCATGAGTTTTGGGAACTAACAGGACCTGCTCCTTGTTAAATGAACGAATGTATGTATGACACATTTTAATGTGGGGTGGGTTCCTCAACCACCACCAGTGTGCAGCATCCACAGGTCAACGATGCCAGTGCGCTCACCACACACCAGCTACAGGTGGAGAGGAGAAAGAGATACAGCCAATCAATGGATGGGGATTACTGGGAGGCCCTGATAGACAAGAGCCAGTGGTAATTTGGCCAGGAGACCTGGGTTACACCCCTACTCTTTACGATGAGTGTCATGGGATTTTTAATGACCACAGAGAGTCAGGACCTTGGTTTAACATCTCATCCCTGACCTTAACTGTACAGTAACTGTGCTAGAAGGCTCACTTTACCAAATTGTAAGGGTTTAAATCGAGGTTTCAGTAATTCCTCTCTGTCAATAGTCACTCACCCTGTGTGAAAGTACAATGAA
>JAUMHP010000057.1:255242-266222 GCA_032361065.1 Enteromius trimaculatus
GTGCATCTTAACACAGAACAATGACACTGACATGTTTTAATATATGTCAGAGCAAGATATTTTCATCTGAGACAGCTAAATCATGCAATTTATTCTTGGACTAGCTTAAGCTATTGTCTGTGAAACTGGGAGTATATGTACACAGTTGCCTATTAATTTTCATTAAATTGAAAATCATTTTATTTGGGGGATATATATATATGTGGTAGGCCTATATGTGGTGGTGGGCCACCTGGACCATAAAATTCCAGGGCCAATTTTTCCTCCCAGTCAAGTCCTGTCTTAAGGCAGGCTACGGTGTGGAGGAGGAAGCTAAGCACACAAGTAGCATTCATCAAGCTTGCTCTTGCGCGGCGCGGTTTGTTTCTTGGCCGGCCAATTGACGTTGAGTGTAGCTACGGTGCAAGTCACCACCTTCAACAGCTTCTGGTATTTAATTGACTGGGGCGGCATCGACAACGAAGCTCTCAGCCTCGTTCCTTGAGAAGAAGCCGCCACTTTATCTTCATCATGGGCTTCTCTCTCAGAGCGCTTGATCTGGATTGACATGACGGAGATAGGGACTTGTCCATCTCCATATCCTCCTCCACATCATGCTGTGATTCCCACGATCTCATTCTGAGCAGTGTGTCTAGCTTTTAAAATCCCCCTCCTCAAAGAGGGATTTCCGGGAGCGGAGCATTCACATTGGCAGACAATCACAATGCGGGCAATTCCACAGCTGGTGTGAATCCCCAGCCATGATGAAACGAGGACACGCTGCCTAAATAAGAGTGACTTGCCATTTTCTTGCCCTTATCTGCAGTCTTACTCATGCTTGGAACCTTTATTTTTATGATTCAGAGGACAAACAACAATAAACAAGACTCACAGACATACAATTGCACAGACACAGTGAGCACGATCTGAATGACAGAAGGCATGGACACTGGCTTTGCCGTAATTTTGGTACTCTTTAAGCAAACCTCTGTTCCCAATAAGCAGTTGAGGGGGATGGCTTCCCACATGGTAGAAAAACATGACAAAAAGCATCCCATCGCTAAAACCACCCTCACACCTTAACATCCCCTTTAGATTAACAATGTGCATTATGTAAAACTTATCATGCAAATAGAATGTTAAAACCCTCTACTTTTTATAATTTACAGACTCAATAACGATGATTGGCCAATCAGAACTCAGTACTGTAAAGGCCCATTCACACCAAGGACGATCACTACAAGATAACAATAATGATTAAATTTGCGTCCACATCTGCTCATTATAAGCTCAAGCAGGTCTGCCCCTTTAAAATCTCAAGCGTGTGATAGCAGGATTGAATTCTGATTGCTTGTCAGCGTTTCTATCATTGGGATAAGTCTATGTTTTTGGACAGAAATGTGGATCCAGGATCACGTCTTACTTTACGCTGACTGCTTCTTCCCAATGGGTAAACTAAATTGAAAGTTAAATGTATTTCTAATATGTTGGACCTTTTATTAAAAGTAGGCTGATTTTTACCTGTTCAGACTGTTTGTGATGTTAAATTGAGGGAGGTGTAATAAACAGGTTAATTGAAACATGCTTTATTTTTGAAGTTCCACAAGATGGCACCAGTAATTCAAATTCGCCTTGACATGTACAGGACGTACAAGAAGCCTTTGTACAATTAAAACACCCAGCAAGTTAATAACTGAAAATGTCACCCTCATTGTAAACGCGGCATTTAAGCCATTTCCAATTGTAGGATCAATGATCACAGACCAACGCCTCCAGAACAAGACAGTTGAAAAGGACAATGGAAACAGCTTTGTGCATAAATAACCCTTAAAATATTTTTTAGCAGCTTAATGTTTCTGTGTTACATAAATGTACACTTAGAAGAAATGACTTGAGTCTTTACAAATAAATGTCTTTGTTTGCTTTGAACTTTGTTCCAGTAAACATACACCTTATATCTTACATTTATAGCACTGTTAATATAAATGTTTTGTTCTCATCGGGTGCGATACGTCCCCACAGTAACTACTATATGCTTTGCAACATTTTAACTCTGTGACTAAACTATACACACATAACGTGAATTGGCAATCAATGAAAAGCTTTTTGAATTAACAATAATAATAACACTAATAATAATCCGAATAATATACTATTGGTAAGAATGGCTATTTACCTGAATAATGGAACGGGGAACCTGTGCCAAAAAAGTCTCTATACAGTTTTAAGTGATGTCTTACTCTTAAACATTACAGAGTATTTTAAGATCTTTCTTTTTAAGTTACTTTTGAAGTTCGCCGACTCCAAAACTTTAAGAGCTCTCATAAAGGATGATTTCTGGACCAATTGTTCATTTCTAAATGTATTTGAATTATTTATCTATCACTTAACAATTAATCTCTGCACACCCGACGACAACTGATAGGTGCGTTGTGGACAAAGACAACCAGGTCAAAAACTAAAAAACAAATCTCATGACCATGGTCATGCGACCGAAACGTTGTTAATAAACATTTTGATACCTTTTGCATAAATAGTTACCTTCTGTAGAGAGAGCTGAGAGGAAAGGCGTTTGGCCTCTAGCATGTCCCGTAGTTGCTCATATCCAATCCCTTTACATTTTGAGTGTCCCAGACCCACTTGCATTCTTTGAGGCAATTTTTCTATGTAAAAAAACAAAAAGAAAACAGTACACGTCAGTCAATACCTAGTTTCTGGATTAATATTAACAGTATGTGCACAGAACAACACTAAACTGTATTCATGAATATCTGTACAGAACTGGCACTGCGGGCTCCGAGCTGGGAATGATTGACAGGCGGTGCTGACAGATCATTTTCCGCATAAATAGTTAGTCTGATCACAGCTGCCTACCTGTGTCTTCAGGGCAGTGGTTTGTGACAAAAGAGCAAACATCTCTGCCACTCATCTGTGAAGAATTCAGGAGAGCAAAATGTTAATATGGTTACAAATGTAGGACTTTCTATAAATGTCAAATCAATGCAATGTGTATGACAGATTTAAAATACAATCAATATTCAGTAATATTTGTGATTTAACTGCACTGACATCATCAGAATTTGAAGTTAACTGAGCTGAATAATACGCCAACTGTCTGCAACATCGACACTTTCACTAAACTGGATCAAATCAACGTTGAGCAGATTTGAGTTAAATAATGACACTTTTGTCTAGTGTACAGCTACTGAGATGTAACTTACTGTACTTGTTTTATAATGAACGGAGTCTGGAGTATTGACAGTAATTGAACAGAAATTAAACAACAACTGAATACTGTTGCTGCTTCACAATCAATGGACTTGACTGGTAGGCCTAACTAAGAAGTGAAGAAAACAGCTTCAAATACAGAAAAGATCATTGTTTATCCGTTTCGATTATCCAAATTTAATAAATATATAATTTACAATTAGATTTGTGAATTAGTTTGTGAATAGCTTTACAGACTGCTGTATTATAGTATTAACCACGGTCCAAATTAATGTATTTACCGAGTTAATTTACAGAAATTATATTTTTAAACATTGTAAAATATTTTTTTTTATATTTGTACCAACATCTAAAAGGAAGAATATAGCGTCATACAGCATACGTAACACAGAATAAAATGTATTGTGCTGCAAAAGTATCTTAAATACACTGTACCTCGGCGGTTCTGTTACAAAAAGACTGTTACTTGTGTATCCAGCATAACCATAGAAACTGTTTTCTCCTTTCCTATTGGCCAATTCAATAACTCTACCCGGTGTGGGCCAATGGCGTGCGGGGCTGAAATCCCAGGCTGCGCTGACGTCACTCGTGTTCCGCTCGCCCGGAGTGCGGCGCAGCTGCTGGAGAATGGCTGTGGATTCACGGAACTAACGAATGAGCTCCGACAGAGGAGAAGACTACTTCTGCATGAGCTGTGGCATTTCAACATATTGGCTGGGATAAACAAGTGCTCCGAAAGGTAACGAGAAAGCATTTTTATTCGCATTCCGACAACCTAAACCGCGGACTTTGTTTAACGCGGAAAGTTTGAGCTGGGCTTGAGTTCCCGGGAGGCGAGAGAACTAACGTTACAGTTACGAGCGCTAACTGCAGGCTTATCAAAGTTATTTTAAGTTATTTGTTTTTTACGGCTGGAGGTCAAAGCATCAGGAGGAGGATATTAAGTTAATGCTATCTTAATCTGTCTCGGCCAGCCCACACACAGACCTTTCACTAATAAAAGAGTCCATTCTGTGTCGCCTGTGCTAGATTTGACTTGTCTGGTTGGTATTTCTCAGTCAGAGAGCACGTGTTAGTGGGTATAAATCTGTGTTCTGAAGGTGTAGGTGAGTTGGGCCAGGTGAGCACTGCAGGAATTCCGGGAATGTGAGGGTTTTAGGGGGCGGAGCTAAAAAAAAAAACCTCTTAACGTTACCTACTCTCATGCTCTGGGATTAACCACCATAACACGATCCGTAATGTTGATGTTTCTGGTCATAATAGTTAGAATAGTGCATCATCAGTCACAAAACTACAACAACATAGACTCATTTGCCCTAAAATAACCTGAAGAAAAGTTTAGAGAGTGCGGGTCAGCCTGTCTTCTATGCCACCTGTGACTTGTTTCTTGTTTGATCCAGATTTTTATCTCCTGTACTGCATCCCACAGACCACTCCAAGTTTCTAAATCTGAGGAAATCCTGGATAGGCTGGAGCAGACACAGTTTCACTCCATCTCATGTTAATTTTGAGTTCCTATCGATTAGTACTCTTTATATCTCCAAAACGTCTTTAGTTTTATCATATTTGTTAAAGAAGGATGCAGCTTTACGGGTCTCTCCGAGAAAAAAAAAGCCATAGATTGCTAACAAATCAGACGTTTGATGCTGTTTCACTCACCTTCAGCAGTTCGTGACCGGGACCGCTGCATCTTTCAGTATCAAACGCTGTGCAGATCCAGCTTCGGACTGGGCTTGGTTTATAAAAAAAACACTTGTGAAACTCTGTTGCTGCCCTGGAAAACAAAGATCATTCACTGTTCACAGGACACTGGCTTCTTTAGCGTGCTTCTGGGAGAAATGCCCAAGGGTGTAGCTTTGGTTTGAGAAGTGGAGGAGACAGAAAACTGGGGAAAATGTTTTTGATTTGAATCCCATTTCCTGCATTTACATGGGCTTAATTGTATTGTGGTTATTGACTGTGGTGATAGAAAATCATGAATTATAATTTTAATTTCTGCCATAAAGAAGAGTAGCTACTAGATCACAGAGATTTCAGAGAATCGTTTTATAAAGTCAAAAATGTGTGTGAATAAAATTTGAATAATATGAGACTTAATTTCCAACGCTAAACCACTTTTATTTCAAACTAAAAACTGTACTGTAAAATGCATAAACAACCACCATTACTTAATAAAGAATGCCTTTTATCATTACTTAATGCACGGTCATATGTCCAAATAGTTTTTTGAAACTTTGTACACGTGTATTATGAGAATCCAACTTTCTAACAGTGTGAACAACTGAATGCATGAAAGTGCATCTTTAAAGAGATGGCAGTGTTGACAGTGAAAGCTATATTTGTGTATCTCAGTAGTCTATATGTCTTATACAGTGTTGGGGGTAATGCATTACAAGTAACATGAGTTGCATAATAATATTACTTTAAGTAACTAGTAAAGGAACACATTACTTTTTTAATTTTAGAGTACTATAACTGAGTAACTTTGTTTTCTTAATATTTATTGACAGACGAGTCTCCTGACACCATGTTAAACACAGAGCTCTGTGTGCGGTGTGTGAATGCAGTGTAGTTCCACATTAGATGTGAATGTGCATTGATTCAGCTCACTCTCAAAAAACAGATTTAGTTCTCAGCAAAACAAATTCAAATAAACTCAGAATATGATGCAAACCTGCAATAATTAAATTACACAAATGTATCTAACCTCACATTATTAACCGATGTCTTTGCTGCTGACCTTATGACCCAGTTCAACCAGACTTTACAAGCAAAAATGACTACAATCTCTGCCCGGTCATAGATCTCTGTTCACAGCGGCTTTTTTTGCAGTGTTAAACAGTGTGGCAATCATATCGCACAGATCTTTAATTGATTTTAAGAAGAAAAAAAAAGGTCTAAATGATAAAGCGGCTCTCGTCTTTAGCTTATGTATATGGTTGTTTTATCAGATGATGTCAGGATGTGTTTTAGTGGTGCAGAGCAGCAGCTTGGAAATGGTTTGGAGGTTACTACTGGTCCACATGCTTAACAGGTCGTGTTTCAGTCACTGAATTTCCTGTTTCTTGGCCTGACAGAGAAAAAAACGAAATGAGAACAGCTTCAGCTGGAATTTGGCAATACTGATATACATTTGGAAAGAAGGAAACAGATGAAAGTGGGATGATACCAAGCAAAACATGCAAGTATTTTCAATGCCTATTCAATCATCTAGCACCGTTTAGTAACTTTTCACACGTGCATTAGCTTTTTCCATTGAGGATAGTTGGCAGCAGTGTGCCAGAGTTTTGTCAGTACTGAGGTGTGGATCCTCTCGTTTTATTTCAGAGATGTAAATAAGAGATTATTTCAGTGATTATAATGTAACGTTGGGGGATTGTGATGATAAGTGACAGCTTTTTATTACAGGAGGGCGCTTTGAGAGCTTTCTTGGCTCCATTTATAATCCATTTACAGAGGAAATGTTATTTAAAACCTTTGTAAATAAAAAATAAAATTCATGACCGCACAAATGTTTTTATTTTAATTCGGGGAAATAACATAACCTCTTAATTAATCATTTAGTTCGCATTCACATGATTTGAATGCTACGTATTATGTGTTTTAGTATAGCCACGTTTTATTTGTTGACTGTTTTTGGTCTACGGGATTGTTATGTTCTGAAAGCAGGACTGACCACATGAACCAGAGTGTGCTTCTGTTGTTGACTTGCTAACAGGATTTCTGGCTGCACGTCATGTGTGGCTGTGTAAATAGATCTAGTAATCTTGGCTGGCGTCCATGCCTTCACAAGCTGTTGAGGAATCCCTTCAGAATGATGAGGCTTGCAGCACGACAGCTTATGTTCAGTGCTGTTTCTGTAGTGAACTGGCTAGAGAAGTGCACTTTGAATTCAATACTGCATTCAGTCTTTGAAGAAATTAAATGTGCTTATGTATAATTTTTGGGTGGGATGGGTAGGATTTATTTATTTATTCAAATAATCGTTATGCCACTCTGAAATGCTCTTACATAAGTTTTGCAACTGATGAAGGTATAAAAATCTAAAATGGGTCTTTAGAATAGCGCTGGGCTAAAAGACTAAATCACACATGAGTACTCAAATGTGTTGCGGTACACCATCTGACTGCTGCGCTAAAGCAAGTCTGATTTGTTTATTTGTTGAGCACATGTTTTTTTTTTTGAGTATTACTGTGCAGCATTAAAGGTGCCATAGAATGCATTGAGAGAATATTTTAAATTGTTCTCTGATATCTACATAGAAGGTATGTAGCTTAGGTAAGGGGAAAAATGCCCAGAAATGGTTTTACAGGTCCATTTACAACCCTAGAATTTGACCCTAGAATGAAACAGTCTGTTTTTGCCTTATTTGGAAGGTTCATGAATAGTAATGAGGAGGTCTGCTCTGATTGGCTGTTTCTCAGCGTTGCTCATTTCAGTAGCACAAACAGATTTCTACTGTCCAGCGTGAACGATGGAGGGATTAGGTATTCGAACTTATATGTTTGAGCCTGTATCAGATGAAGATGCCAATTTTGTAGAACAACCAGTTGTTCTGAGATTGCACATCGACCCTTCTGAATGATAAGCATGGGCGGGTATATGCAAATGTGGTGGGCGTAACTATTACGCCTCTAGACTGTTACGAAACGTCTTTTGCAAACACTTGATGTATATAAGAAGTAGGAAACGCTGGTGTTTGAGACTCACAGTATGTTATGTCCGTCTGCTGAACTGTTATTAATCAACCATGCCAAGAAAAATTCAGTTTTCCTTTCTATGGCACCTTTAAGACAAATACTATATTCCATTAGATCAGACGGTTGGTGCACTCCTATTTTTGGAGATTTTCGCAGAGATTTGTCTTTCTTGTACTCTTACTGTAGCCTGTTTTCATAAGACTGTTTAAGTTTGAGAGTATACCATATAAAGACTCTTTTTCCATGAGGCCAACCACAAGTAATAGACCAGAGGAATTCATTCTGAGATGTGTAATATATTCCTACTTTTTTCAGCATCTTGTCTAGGAAGGGGTTTGATGATCAAGTAGTGTATTCTTCTTGAACTGAACATGAATACTGCTGGCTCTTTCTTTATGGGCCCCATATAGAGCCAAGTGTGTGATTGATATTATGTGGTTTGAGTGCTTGTCTACATTGATAAGTGCTCATGGTCAATATTTTGAGTTGTGTTTTTGTCTCTGACCCCAGCTGGTTTATGCAGTTCTTCAGCTGTCTTTGGCACTATCACCACTGAACGATCACTTCATCTTGCATTAGGACAATGTAAATACTCATCCTCTTCCAGGTAGATTCCTACAATCTCAGGTTATTTGGAGCATCTTAAAGGGGTAGTTTACCCCAGAATGACACAAAACACACGGTGCATTTGAAGAAATAGTTGAGTCAAGTCATTATTTTAGTTTTATCCACATATATAAGAGCTTCAGACATTTATGGTTGAACCACAGTTGTCACATGAACTGTTTTAGCAGTGACCTTATAACCTTTCTGGGTTTTGAACCCGTTAGTTGTGTTGCTGCGTATTTAAGGTCAGAAAGCGCTCAGGTTTGATCAAACATATCTTAAGTTGTGTTCTGGAGGAGAGCGAAGGTCTTGCAGGTGTGGAACGACATGAAGATAAGTAATCAGAATTTGTTTGCAATTTTTTGGGGGGTGAACTGTCCCTTGAATTATTGCTTAATTTCAATACTTTAAACAATGTATGTATGTAATGAGACCTGCATACGCACTTCCTGCAGATATGGGTTATGACTTGCACTTCTGATGAAATTCATTCCACTAACTTCACTCACACACGCTTCGATTGATTCATTACCCACTGTTCGATCGGACTTGTGTTTCAGTTAACCTCTCTCACTGATATACCCGCCATTACAATATTCCTAAAACACTGTAATGAAATCTGCCAAGTTATAGAGTCGTTAATGCCACATTAAAGGAATAAAGCTGCTGGCTGACTGTAGCGCTGTGTCTGATCTAAACATCTGGTGCGTGTGGGCTCATCTGAGAGAGTCCAGCAACGTCAGCAATGTGTTGTTGGGAGGGTATTGGCTCCATTGTCTTTTGTTTAGAATATAACAGGAAAGTCTGTTTAAAGACAGTTTTTAGAATTGCTTCTAAAAATAGAAAATGTTCAGAATGTTGTGTAAATCCTTTCTGAATGTTTGAGATGTATTGCTGAAAACACGTTATGAAGACTATGTACTGAGCTGTGGAGTCTCGACCTGGCTGACTCTATAATAATGAGAGCAATCAGTGCTTCTCCTGCTCCGTCACGGGTTTCTGTCATCAATAACCTTTAATTAATACAGCCTGTACTTCTCAGAAAGGCACATTGCTAAATGTATAAGCCTATGGCTGTACAGATCCATCTATTCCTGTTGTAGAGGTGTTTGACAGAGAGCCGGCAGCTTAATTAACTTAGTTTTTTGTTTGTTTGAACACAAACTCAGTGCATGTTTAATATTTCTTCATGGAGACTTCAATTCTCTACAACACTGAGAGGATCTTTGCCAGAGTTGTGGTTATTTTGTTGCTGTTTCATCAGTCGGGCCATGTTTGCTGTGTTTCCCAGAGTAGTTGGTTTTGGCATATTTTGTTGACCAGCATGCCTCGTGTTGATGTCCTTAGTGCCGCCTTTACTGTGGGAACTGAAATGAGTCCACATCTCTGCTCTGTTCGCTGTGGGGCCAGTAGCTACAGGCTTCCATCACTTGTCCTCCATCATGCCCATGTTATTGGTTAGCTAGTAATTAGGGATGCATGAGATTGGATTTTTGTCAATATGCTAATATTTTTCTTTTAATTTGGCCGATGCAGATATATTTCCTTTTATTTGGATCCAATAACGTCATGCATCCCTACTAGTAATGCTATGGTTTATTTTATTAATAGACTAACGACTAGGGATTTAACGGTATCAAGATTTCACGGTATTTATTGAATCATTTACATAAAAAACTAAACTAATTAAGAAGTGTTTATTAAACAGTTTACATGAACACTGAACATCAACGGCACACACATTACCATCTATCTGTAAACTTTGAAACAGGAACTTCAATTTTAATAACAAAATCCAATCCAATTTAAAACCGCTTTAGATAGCTAGATGATGTCATATATCAATTTGCATATTCATTACGTCAGTGTATCATATTATCTTGCTTCTCTGGGGTCACATAATGTTATTCAATGCTCCCTAATTCTCTAACAGAGACCTCAAACCTCAGCGAGTCTCCGGTACTGCCGAGCGAGTGCGAGCTCTTGTTCTCTCGGTGCGTCTGTTCTGTTCAGCGAGCGGCTGAGAGGAGCAGAGCTTTCAGTTAAAATAGATATTATGTTGCTTCTAACTCTATTTTACATGCACATAGAGCCAAAATCACAGCATAACCATTGTCTATGTCTTATGTGTACTTGGTTTCATTATAATGAATTATATAATTATATAATTATAAACGATTATAAATAAGGATTTTAATCTAGAGTAACATCTTATAAGGGTAGAGCTAGTTCAGTAGGCCTTATAATTTTCTGACAACAGAAACCATTAAAATGATCAGTGAAAACAGTTATATTGAGAATTAGGGTGCACTGAATAACATCATGTGACCACAGAGAAGCAAGATAACATGAAGCACTGACGTAATGAATATGCAAATTGATATATGACATCATCTAGCAATCTAAAGCGGTTTTAAATTGGATGTGTGGAAGGTTTAATAATATTTTGTTATTAAAATTGAAGTTC
>JAUMHP010000057.1:282910-298271 GCA_032361065.1 Enteromius trimaculatus
AAGCACAAACAAAGTAGTTTGACTTTCACAACGACACACAGCGTCTCCAGAACATGGCGCCCGCAGCAACACTACAGTCAGAATTAAAGCTGTCTTGGTACACAGTGCAGTGAATAAATTCCCCATGTAGCCTAAAAATGCCCTTTAGCTGTGATTATGTGATCTACCTATGTTATATTATTGCTTAAATTGTCTTAATATTAAAGTTTTTTTCCATGACCTCCAAATTAAACTCTACCAATAAATCAAATCAGAGCTGTAGTTCAAGCTGTAATAACTGACTGTGCAGTGATTTTGTGCTGCTACAGGAACCTAAGTTCAGCTGGAGAAGAAGCCAGAAAATATATGCGCTCCTGCGAGGGACTCGTGGACTCACTGCTGTACGTCATCAAAGCCTGTGTCAGCACCTCTGATTTTGACAGCAAGGTTTGCACCAGAACACACACACACACACACTCATTCAATCACACACTTCATCACACAATCATGTTCAGTCCGTGAAGGCTGTCTCTCTCTCAGATCGTGGAAAACTGTATTTGCATCCTGAGGAATCTCTCCTATCGGCTGGAGCTGGAGATGTCACCCTCCTGGCTGACAGCCAATCAGGAGCTTGATGGGTTAATGGGGTCAGAGTCACCCAGAAAAGAGGCAGATTACAGCTGCTGGGGGAGGAAGAGGAGAAAAAAGAAGAATTTACTCGAAGAGCAGGTGACTCTAAAGTGCTGTTAAATCCTCTTTGGCGATGTAAGTAACTCCTTCAGTGGGGTGAATGGTCAACTGATAACTCCGGTGGGGGTTTTTTTCTCCTAGTGGGACGGTGTCGGACCAATCCCTGGTTTGTCAAAGTCTCCTAAAGGTGCTGAAATGTTGTGGCACCCATCTGTAGTGAAGCCCTATCTCACCCTGTTAGCTGAGAGCTCGAACCCAGCCACACTAGAGGGCTCCGCCGGGTCACTCCAGAACCTCTCCGCAGGAAACTGGAAGGTGTGTCATTCACAACTAAGATGTTACATTGTGAGATACAAACTTGTTGTTACCTTCAAGGTTTTACTCTGAGAAGTGTTTACTGATAGATGTTGATATGATGTTTATTGCTAAATAGCATAATAAAGCTTGTTTTGCAAACATTTCTAAAATAAATGTAAAACAAAGCATCTAATATATAGTTAATATGTTGTAGTTGGGGTTTTTTGACAATAACTTGCAAATTGCAAAATTGTCATTCATATACACTCCCCTCCAAAAATGTTTGGGACAGTGAGGCCAATTCCTTTCATTTTGCCGTAGACCGAAAACATTTGGGGTTGACATCAAAAGATGAATATCAGACGAGATTTACATGCCAGCTTTTATTTCCATCTGGATCTGACACACAACTCCTCTAGATCTGGAGATGGACTCGGCCGGTCTAAAACCTTCCACTTCTTGCCCCTGATGAACTCCTTTGTTTAGACTGTGTGTTTTGGGTCATTATCTTTCTACATGATGAAGAATCTGCCAATAAGTCTGGTTGCATCTTTCTTTAAACTAGCAGACAAAACATTTCTGTAGACATCTTACTGCAGTTCATCCTGTGTTACATCCAGATATCCAGATGTAAATACCTGAAAATAAAAGCTTGCTTGTAAATTTCTCGTCTGATATTCATAATTTGATTTCAAATCCAGTTTTCAGTCCACAGCAAAAATAAAGGAATTGGCCACACAGTCCCAATACTTTTGAAGGGGAGTGGACATACTGTACTGTAAAACAACATTTGAGTTACAAGGGTTTTAATTAAGGTTAACTCTGCCTTTGAATATGTGTTGATGTGATTGTGTCTGTAGTTTGCAGCGTATATTCGCGCAGCGGTGCGTAAGGAGAAGGGTTTGCCCATCCTGGTGGAGTTACTGCGCATGGATAACGACAGAGTGGTGTGCTCCATTGCCACAGCGCTCAGAAACATGGCCCTGGACGTGAGGAATAAAGAACTGATCGGTGAGCGCTACCAAGATAAATCGGTGATATTTTACTCATGTCTTAGCACCTATATTGTCATAGTGCTTTATCCACCTTATTTTGCAACGCGGAAGTAAAAACGATGACGTATAATTTCGAAAGGAGCGTGAACGACATCAACCACCGCATTATCTAATCATTCTCCTCATCTCACCAGCCCGATCAGATCCATCCTTCCCACTATAAATAAACCCATTACCTTGAAAGAAGCTTGAGCGTGATGATTGATGTTGGTTGTGTCTCAGGGAAATATGCCATGCGGGACCTGGTGAACCGTTTGCCGGGGGGAAACACTACACAGCTGTCGGACGATACGGTGGCGGCAGTCTGTTGCACGCTGCATGAGGTCACCAGAAGAAACATGGAGAACGCTAAAGCCCTGGCTGATGCAGGTGGCATCGAAAAACTCGTCAACATCACCAGGGGCAAAGGAGAAAGGTAAGCCACTGCTGTGGATTCTAAAGAGTAGGGGCGTGCACATTACAGTTTTTGCCCTGTAATTATTATTAAAAAAATAAAAACACTTGTGATTAGACTTTATTAGAGCCCGACCGATTTATCAGCAGGCCGTTATTAGGCATTTTCTAAACTATCAGTATTGGCATTTATAATGGCGGATAAATGAATATCTCAGAAATAAAATAAAAACGGACGAAACACCTTCGTTGGTAACTTTGATTTGGTCGTTGTTGTTATTTTGTTTTTGTTTAAAGCACTTGAAGGTTTCATATCTAAAGTTTCTTTTCTATTTTATTTATCAGAACTTTAATATAGTTTGATGTTCCTCTGCTACGTTGTGACAATGATATTTTAGTGAATACTCAACTATAAAATAAGTCAAATATCTATTCCTGTACTAAACCCTGCCTCTGCCGGACTGGAGCTCTTGAGGATTGACTGATTCAGTACACTACCTCATATACTGTTAGCAATATTGTGCTGTTGTTGTCATTTATCAGAACTTGTCTCCAGTCCTATTCACAGTTATATTTATAAAGCTTTTAAAACTGGTAACTTTGATGTTGTTTTGGTTCAAAGGACTTTACGTTTCATATCTTAAGTTTGTATTTTTACACCTTTTATTTATCAGAACTTATATTTGGATGTTCCTCTGTTCTGTTGTGACAATAAAGAAACAAGTTTCTTTTTAAAATGCTTTATCATAGTATGTTAGTTAAAACGATTATATAACTATTCTAAACTGTTCATGTTTTGTTGCGCGTCTGAAAAAAAATAAATAAATAATGGATTTTAACACCAACAAATATTTGTATCGGTATAAGCCTTTAAAATCCTTTATCGGTCTAAGTCAGATTTTACTGTGTTGATTTGCTGTCCGTAAATCCACTGAGTGGAGCACGTGAGTTAGCAGTATTTGATCCAGTAATGTCGTCATCTGCCTCAGGAAGTTGAGAATTCATTCATTAGATTTTTCATCTGGGATGGTTTAACGCATGAAAAAATTCTAAATGCAATATTTTTGGCCCATCCTTACGGAACAAACAAACTTTGATGCTTGTTCATCTTTGCACGTTCACACACGCGTTTGCAGCAGATACTCTATGAAGGTGGTGAAGGCGGCCGCTCAGGTGCTGAACATGCTGTGGCAGTACAGAGACCTGCGCACCATCTATAAGAAGGTAAGCGGCGACAGCTTCACATCAGAGCTTCACATCAGAGCTGTCTGTCAGCTTATTTCTTTCTGTGTTTGAGCAGGATGGCTGGAATCAGAATCACTTCCTGACTCCTGTATCAACTCTGGAGAGAGAGCGCTTCAAATCGCAGCCCACTCTACCTTCCACCACGCTACAGATGTCCCCTGTGCACCACACAGGTGCGTCGCACCTCACTCATACACGTGCACTGGTCACGAAGAAAGATGGAGATCTTAGTATAATGCACTCCAGAGAACAGCTGACAATGAGCCCAGACATTTCCACAGAATTGTTAGAGATGCCCCGTTCTTTTGATTTCCCTCAGGATCAATGGATCTGGAACAACTGACACAAACTATAATAGTCTTTATTAGCCAATTAGAAAACTATTATAATTAGGCTGAGTTTTCTCATAGATGCCTCATTAGCATCTGTTTCTATGGGCCACCATACGTAAGCCGTCCGCCACTTTTGGAACGATCTTCGAGCCCAAGTTGGCAAGTTCTACACATGTATATCTTTGAATTTTTATTGATTTAATATGGTGAATGACGTCAGGTTAATCGTTCCAAAATGGCAGACATGTCAACATTCCTGGAGCGGTCAAATAGGGCATCTATGTATATGTCAAATTTTTCCCCATTCAAAACTTTACGAGGGACACATCTTGGGTATTGTCTTGTAGTCTATATCATTGGATTTGAACATTTTTTGTTCATGTGTTTTTCTGGATTAGGTTGTTACCTGCTAATAACGTTATTCTTTTTTTTTTTTTTACTTCAACAATCATAAAAACAATAAAAAAAATAATAAAATACAGCATTTTCTTGACTCAAAAAAATGTATTAAAAAATATGTATTAAACAAAAAAACATCCATGCTTCCAAGATATAAAAATGTTTGCAGCAAATTAGTATTCTATATGTTCAGAAATAATGTAGGCTATAATACCGGTCAATAAAGCAAAATATTAACAAACATTACAAACACATTTAAGCTATTTTAGTTCCATCCTCTAAAGCTGAAAGCGAAACTGAAGCGGAGCTGTGTGGAGCGAAAGTGTTTCTATATTCAGTTACAATTACAATGTTTCTACATGAGTACCAGGAACAGGCCAAATCATATTTTAGCATCCAATGTAAACTTCAGGCTTTGACAGACTGTTTAAATTGAGCAGTGAAACTTCTTCTTGTTCTTTTAACTGTATTTTATTTTAATAATGAAAAGGATGCAATGTCAAGTTGACAACAATGTTGAATGTGTCCTTGTCCTTCACTTTCCTGCTCTGTTTTGTTTCTGAAAGCCTCGTTTCAAACACACACAAAGCTGCCATCCATTTTCACTTAAATGTAATGCATGATAGTTCCTGAGATTATCCTCGCTTAAACTCATCAGTATCTGTAACTATCCACCCCATGCTATTTTTGAAATGCCGATGACTTTTAATCAAAACCAGACAATAAAAATTGGCGGCCAGTTCATCATTGTGCCCATTTATTTGTCACATTAACTCCGTTATTTGTCTGTTTGTTTGTTTTAGCAGGCAGCACATTATCATCTCCAGCCATGCTGGGCATCAAAGAACACTCTGATCATCCGAAGACACACACTATGCAGTTTTATAATTACCAAGGAGAAAATGGCATCAGTAAAAACCAAACTATAGGTATGAGAAAGGGGTTATAGGATGTTTCTAAAAATAACATCAAAATAATATCTCTTTGGTTTTGAAACTTTAATCTTTGCAGCTTTTTGAAATCCCTTCCTATGACATCTTTAACTATTCTCTATTCAAATTTCAATTGGACTAAATCTAGTCGAAGCTGCTGTTTCTTTAAGCTAAACCTGAGCTGCATGTACCTGCCTAATCTGAGTTGATTTTTTTTTTTTTAAAGGGTCTGCAAAAGCATCTCAGTATTACACTGGGCCGTACACCTCCCTGAGCAGAGAGGGCTCGAGACGAGAACAGGTGAGGCCCATCACCATCAATGCAGTCAATCATTACTATTCACATTTCTATTGAATTCTCATTACTGTAATTCCACTGGCGTTTTGATCAAAACATTTACATTAGAACACGTGTATTAGTTCAGCTACTTTATGAAATATCTGTATTGTGTTTAATGTAGTGCCTTAATTCAGTTTAACTTGGTTTAGGATGTTTAGCTGGTTTTTGTAAAATGCCCTGTTGATTGTCCTTGACAGATGAGAATAAGATCCTGACTGTTTAGCTGAAGACCCAGTTTGTTTGTGTGCAGAAGGTGTACCGCACCGATGAAACGAGCCACAGGAACCAGGACACTTACCGCACATACCTGCATTCACCACACGCCTACGAGGACTCGTATCTGGAGAAGATGGTGCACTATTCTCCTGCTGATTACAGCCACACACAAGGCTTCAGAACCACGAGCAACTATTTGGACTTTTACTCTTCCACCAGGAGACCGTTACACCACAGTGAACATTACCAAGAGTCCCCTGATTCATGGGTCTAGACACGCACGCCGGAACAGTGTTTTTAAAGAGATGTAAGAAGTGGATGCAAAGCATGTGAATGTGATTGAGGACGTCTGGCAGAATGTTGGTTCAATGGCAATAAGAAATGAATAATGGACTCTGTATGTATGGGACTGGAGGGAACTTTCAGACCGGGGGTGCAGGGTTCCTGCCCTGCTTCAACACACACACCATAGTATTCAGAGGGACTTGATTAGCTGCGTCAGGTGTGTTTAATTACTCTGTCCAGAGTTTGTCAAAACAACAAATAAATGAATAAGATTAAATGTATATGAAGGATTTCAGAGGGCTGTTGTTGAGTCTTGTACATATCGTTCTTTTGAATGATCGGAAATAGCTGCCACATGGTTTATGCTTTACTACACTGGTAACAGCTCACGTCATGTTAAACCTTGCAGACCTTAGTGAATAAACATTACATCAATTCTGAATGAACACAAATCATTCTTTCTTTCTTTCTTTTAAATCATGTTGTGTTATTATGACAGTATTTTGCATCAATTTAATGTAACCCAGAAATCATATCAAAAACTGGAGCTGGGAAATCCAAGCGCCAAAGAGTAAAAGTCCTGCCATGTTTTTATTCCAGACGTGAACTCAGCAGCCGATTCCACCAGAGGAGGAACCAAGTCCTTCCTTTCAAGACAAGCTCAAGTCCTCAAAGAGTTCAAGTGAACGAGATGATTACTGCTGTTAAACAATCAACGTCACTGAAGAAGAGAGAAACACAAGAACAGCTGACTTCAGCCACAGTCTTGGAAGAAATCAACTGCAAGATAAAAACAAACAAAAAACCTTTGATAATTCAATATGCAGGATTGTTTCACAGCAAACATCTGTGCACTGCTGAACCTTCAAACCTTGACGTAGCAGAAAACTGATGAAGATCAAACATTCTTTTTATCTCTGGTCATAGGATTTCTTTAGTTCAATAAATACTTGCATATGAAGTAAATGACACTGTAATGTGAGGGAAAAAAAGACATGAATTTTAGACATTTGTCTCATGATACTCAACAGTGATGATAACTTTGTTGATCTCCGTTACGGTGGATCATTTTAACGAATAAAACATCCACATCTGATCCTCTGTAGCTCTCAACAACAGCAGGTGATCATTACTAATGGTCAATCATCATTTAATTAGTCACCTAATTATCTTATTTACTTAAATATTTAAGGACTTGGGACTTGCTTGTGATGACGTGTGAAGATTGGGATTTCCCAGCTGTGTTTGTACGTGGCTAATTGGTTAATTAAAAATAAATAAAACAACAAAGAATAAAGAGATGGGTGTTGACCAAGGCTACTTTATCAAAATGTAAGATGGATAATAGAGAAGTATTATTAATGCCACGTATATGCTGTTGAAACATCACAAGGTCCCCAAAAGGCCATCATAACATACAGTTGCTTTAACGGTATTATAAATATGATATAAACTTACTGCCACATTTAATTAATGTGCACACTATATGATATCTGGACGTTTTCAGAGATTTTGTAAGAGCTCCCCCTGTGGTCCTGCAAACAAACGAATGAATTCATGACATAACATGAAACGAGATCTTTGTTTCCCAGCTTTTTCAAAGACTCCACAGTTGCTCCCAAATAACTAATAAACTACTCTGTAACAGTGGTTTGCTTTATAGGCAGTGTTGTAGCTAGATTTAGTGACTTGCTCACTTCTTCTGAGACTTCTTCTAAAGTTAAGGGACATTTATCTTCCAGTTTTGTTTTCTCTGTACTGACCAGTAAAACAACCATGAAATCGCATGCACTTCACATTTGAGCTTAAATGTAAGCACTCACATCCAATTCCTATACAAGCCCCTTTCTTTTTTGTAAAACATTCCTTCTTGGGGTCATGTGAATATTCTTCTGTTTCCTGCACTACCAACCCAAAACACCCCCTTTTTTGGGGAATCTTTATTTTTGGTTAACTACTCCTTTAAGGGAGTTTTGGAAGCTGATCTATACATGACGAAGATTTGTGATTTATTTGCTTTTCATAAGCTTTTATTTATTTATTTTTATCTCTTGCCAGGGACGTTTTAGTTGGGTCAAAAGTGGGACGAAATTACCAGGGCCCCAAGTGGGGGGAGGAGTGACATTTTATTTTCCTTTAAATATAATTTTAAGATCACAATAAATGTTGTTAACTACTGTAAATGCTAATATTTTGTGTAAATGCATCAGCTGATTGATGAATTAAATGGTGTCGTAGGTAGCTTACGGGAGCCCATGGCCACTGCTTGTGCATAGGGCCCAGAATTTGGTGCTTGGCCCCTGTCTCTTGCTCATTCTGCTGTCAGTAATCCTCCTGGGACATTCGTACTACAACCCTTATAACAAAACAATCCCTAAACAGAACATAGCCTAGAAATCACACAGGTGCAAATACATTTTTCTAAATAAAAATCTCTCTCTCTACATCTACAGTATATATTGAAGAATGCGTTTTTCTGTTTTTATTTAATTTATAAAGGTGATCTAAACTGAATAATGATATATTCTATTACAATAATATAGTATTTTGTTTATGTAACTTACATAGTTTTAATGTAGCCTACATTACAACAAATAACAGTTGTATTAATTGCGACAGTATTCCAGACGCTGCACATGATCTTGTACCTGACATGCTTTGTCTTTACTGACACACAGCTAACTCGGAAACTTAAAGGAAATCTCTAGTTTTCCACTCGTAATAACGACTTTGCGGTGGCGTTCGTGCGCGTTCAACAAGTCCTCGTGCACTTCCGCGGGTCTGCAGCAGCTCTATTGGCCTCTTTCCCGGCTTGGCACCTCCTCTTGAACGACATTTATCAGAAAGCTTCTGCTGTTGTTCATCTGCGCTCGTCTCAGCTTCCCTTTCGCTTTTCTTCTAGACATATTCTCACACAAGGAAACAAACGAGGGGCTGTTAAAGCGCAGAGATCCAGTGAGATCAAGCGGCTTGTTAACTTTACCCAGCTGACCGGTGCTGATCCAGAGGAGCGATGAGCGCTTTAACCTGTCCGACTGTGCTCTTGTTCATGTGTCTCGTCACAGCAGGTGAGTTTCTTCAAGAGTGTGCTTTCAGAGGGTTCACACGAAGGAAACCTCAGTAATAAAAGAGAAACGTTATGGGCTGATAGTTCGTATTCTTTAAGACTGCTTTACACTTAAGTTGTGGTCGTAAGCAGTATGTTCGGGGAAAACCTGAATGTGTCTGACAGTAAATGCTCATTGAACTTCCTGTTCCTGTTCAGACACAAACATTCATGCCAACAGAGACACAGCCAGGAAAAAGTGTATTTGACAGTTAATAAAAGTATTTTAATACCATTCTTTACCATTCCTTAATGTGTTCAAATGGATTTTATCATATTCCCCTGTCATCCCAAGATTTTGAAAGTTTCTGAGATTAAGATTTAATATGGATTATAATGTTTGATGTAGAAATGTTTCTTTGTAATCTGGTTTAGTTGTTTTGGACTGAAGTATGTAAATTTGGAGGACACAAATTTAGATTTTGCTGTAAATTGCTGACTTCTCATATTAAAATATTTTATGAACAAATGCAAAGTTTGGAAGCAGCATCCCGGTTTAATGTCTTTAAAGTGAGCTTGCCATGTATACAGAGACCCTAAAAATATGAGAAGGCCGAGAATTATTCGATTCGTTTAATTTGTTTGAATTGTTTAACCGCCTACATTAATGAATGATGAATGCATTATTATTATTATTTATTTTATTTGGATCAATGTATTGTATTTCAGTTTATTTCTTTGTTGTTAAAATAATAATCTTTATATAGTGCCTTTAAAATTTAATCTCAAAGCGCTTTACATGCAGTACATGCATAAAAATTAAATAAAACGATACACAGAAGTACAAAATGAATATAAAAATACAGTAAGAAATCACTTCAATCACATAAAAGCTAAGCAAAAAAAGTAAGTTTTAAGAGATGATTTAAAAACAGTAAGGAATTCCTCAGCCAATGAGGAGAAAGCCTGAACGCCCATGGTTTTAAGCCCAGTTGTTGGATCAGTTAAAACACCTGCTTCAGAGGAACCCAGGACACGTGTGGGTTTAAAGGGTGTATGAGTATGAATGAATCAGTCTGGGAGGCATTACAATTCTATTTACCTTACCTTATATCCATATTCTACTACAATACAAACATTAACGTTTTTTTTGCTTTTGTTTTTGAGTTATATATCCTGTCTAGGATCCAGTTTTGATTTGTTTAGCACACTACACAGTGGTAGCATGTGTATTCTAGCACAATCTACGTATGTGTCTGTCGTTTGTTTCATCATCTGTTTGTGTGTAGGAGTATCAGAGAAGGTCCCGGTCCCTGAGAATGTGAGAGTGATATCTGTGAACATGGGATTAGCTTTGGAATGGGATCCACCACAAAGCCCAAGGAACACACTCTTCCACTACACCGCTGAAATGAGGTGATTTACTGGCCGAGAGCCAGGTCAGGGGGGAGGACTGTTCACTAAACAAGTGTTCAAGTAGCACCAGAGGCAGCTTTGCAATTAAAATACCAGAATGTCTTGTCAGGTCTCATAAAAGAGACAAAAGTCCAATTTTAATAATGTAAGGAAAGCAGTGGTGTACAGAAGAGTTTAGAAGAGTGTATGTGTTGCTGTGTTGACCTTGGAGGTGAATAGTTATGTATTTTGTATTTTTTTTTCCCTGTAGTGGATGGGAGAGAAAATATAATGCAGTGTGTCTAAACAGCTCATCACTAAGATGTGATTTCTCTGACCACATCACTATTTTTGGAAGCTATAAACTTCGTGTTCGGGCTGAGCTTTATGGAAACTATTCTGATTGGGTGGAAACTAAAGATTTGCCGTTGGATAAAATAAGTAAGTCATCTTATTTGTCTACTATATTTATGCTTATTTTGACTTTGTTGGGAGAAGAGATATTAGCAAGCCATTCCACAAAAGTTTGGCTGGCCATTCTTGAACACAATTAAAATGTTTTAAATTAATTATCATTGGATTAATGTCCCTGAAATGGTTGTGGCAACTCATAATGTAATAACTTCATACAATGTAATAACTATTGCATTGTTATTATAAATAATATTAATAATGTGCACATGCAGTCATGGCCAAAAATATCTGCACCTTTTGTAAAATGGAATCAAGGAACACTGAAATTGCTGCATAAATTCACCTTTTATTTGAATAGTAAAAATTTTAAATGGGGGAAATGTTTTTCTCTAATACACACTGGCCACAATTAATGGCATCCTTTTATTGAATACTTTTTGAAACCTCTGTTTGCCAGTTTAACAGCTCTAGATGAGGTTAGACCATTCCTTCGTCCAGAATCACTCCAGACCTTTTAGATTAAACTTCATGTTGGTGTTTCTTGTCTTCAGTTCACCTCACTCCTCTTCTACAGGGTTCAGCTCAGACTGGAATAGCCAGCAGAAGCTTGGTTTTGTGACCCATTTTTGTGTTGATTTTGAGGTCTGTGTTTGAAATTTAGTACGGCTGGAAGATCCAACCATGGCCCAATATAAGATTTCTAACAGAGTCAGTCACTTATTGACTTGTTTTTATCTGTTTGTATTTGATAAAATTCATGATGACGTGGTTAAACAAGATGTCTATGATCTAAATATTAAAAACATAGCAGTGTTACGCATTGCACACATGGAGTACTTTTTATCCCTCATTTTTTAGTTTCATCTGATCACAGAAGCCGGTTCCATTTGTAGTTCCAGTCCTGTCTGACAACTGAATATGCTGGAGATTTTTCTTGGATGAGTGAGGAGAATTTTTCTTGAAGTCCTCCCAAATAACATGCTGTGATGTAGGGGCTGTTTAACTATTTTTTTAAGTTCTTTCTGACTCTAAGACAACTATTTTCTGCAATTCTCTAGCTGTGGTCCTTGGAGAGAATCTCGAGGCCATGGCATGAGGATGTTGTTACCTTAAAAAACGATCTTGTGGCAACGACATACTCACATTTACCACAAGTTAATAAGATGTTCCTACAATAAGTAAACAGAAGACGCCCCCTGGCGGTCACCATATAAACCTTAACTTTTTCCCTTTTACAAAGACGAATTATACAACAAATATCAAATACAACAAATATCATAATTTGCAATTCAAATATTGTTCAAAAAGTAATAAAATAGCAAAATATAAAGACATATTCACAATGTAAAGGTAAAATATTAATAGGTGGATGAAAACAATAATTATTTGAATATCACGTCCCTAAAAACACCCTGGCTTAGAAGCCTCGCCCTAGAGAAACGAACAGAGAAACGAAACCCACTCAAAAAGAGGAAGTGATCTCATGAAAGAGAAATGTATTTTTTCTCAAAAACACCACCTTGTATTTGCAAACAATTAGGCTACATTCATGTCATTTATATGTATAGGCTATATTAGTAAATATAAACATTATAGTCTTTCGCTCCCTCTACAACAAATATTTTACATTTAACAGTATTCAGAACAGAACAAAAATGAAAAATAAGAAGTTATAAAATTATGTAATAACTATAAAATAAAACACACATCGGGCCATTGGCATTCATTATAAAATGGTTTGCTTAAGATGTAGCCTAAAAAACAAATTTTCTAATATCTGTATAAAATCCTTCACATGCGCAAAAAAACTTTAAGAGTTCACAAAAACGAGTCTAGCCTATACGTGTTGCACCATTTTGTTGCAAACTGTATTATAGCCTATTATATATGATGTGTGGTCCTATTTATTTTATTCCTTTTCAGTTATTCTCTGCACATGATGTGAAGATTGAATCTTTGTGGTCTGCTGAATTTAAAAAAAAAAAGAAGAAGATCCTAACAAAGTCCTTCCGAATCCTGTTACAGTTCTCCAGCAGATGTAGATTTAAATACAGCGTACACATTCAGGTGACCTCACACCTTATGTGCATGAGCTGAGACCAGACATGAGATTTGAGGGGGGGCAGCGAACCACGGTCCGCTTGGAAACATGGGGGGTGGGATGGTCCCTCTAGGGTCAAGGGGCTGTTTCACAAGAGGGGGCCTTAGAATAGGCGTGGTGTCTGGGGTAGTCTCTGGAACTGCGGGGACATTCTTCTTAGCATCATGGCAGGCAATGGACTTGACTCGAGAACGCCCATGCCACCTGCCGTCCTCAATGAGCTGAATTCAGGTGTGAGAGCTGACCTTGCTGCTGCTCTCTCAGGAAAGGATTCAGGAGGCTCTGGGACTGCAGTGGGCTCTGGAACCGACACTGGGGCAGACTCAGGGGCTGGACTCAGTGCTTGGGAATAATTTCAATGACAAACACAGGAGCTCTGGGACAACTTCCTCCATAAATTCAGGACCTGTCCTTTCTGGAGCGGAATCAGCAACAACTTCTATAAAGAATTCAGGAACTGCACTCTCGGGAGCTGACTTGGAAACAATTTTCACCGTTAAATATTCAGGAACTCCTCTTTCTGGAGCGGTATCAGGAACAACCTGTGTAATTAATTCAGGAACTGCTCTCTCAGAAGCGGAATCTGGGAGCTTCAGGGTCCCAAAGTTAGAGTGGCAAGAATCTCCCTTGTGGACCTCAGTAGGCTGGCAAGAGTCTCAGAAAAGGCCTCAGCGGCCGTGACAATGGGCTGCTTGGGAACAGCCTCCTTGGCTAGGACTAGGGGAGCTCAGAGATGGCCTCCATGGCTATATCGCTAAGAGCAGACCACTTGGGGACAGCCTCCGGAGGCACAACAGGAAACTCAGAGATGGCAGCCTCTTTGGTCATAATGGGCTGAATGAGAGCCACTGGAATGGCTTGACTGACGGGAACATTCTTAGACTTGACGTGACTGGCAGGAAAGGCATCTATGGAAGTAACTGGGAAAACTGGTGGCTTGAAATTGGCCTCCATGGCTGAAAAATGCAACATTAAAGCCTTTGTAATGGCCTCCGTGGCCTTTACAGGAGAGGCAGCCAGCTCAGGAAGAGCCTCTGTGGGCATTTCATGACAAGCAGTGATGACTTCTGAGGAGGTTGCATTACAGGAAGATATATGATCTGTGGGCAAGACAGGATTCGTAGACAAAGCTTCGTTGGGGAAGTTTGGAAAAGGAATTATATCGCACAGCCTGGACAGTCCTCCCCTGCTGATGGATCAAGACTGCATGCTTGACCGCCTCTGTAGTATCAGTTGCTATCTCAGCCAGCACAGCTAGAGAGGCAGTGATCCTGGTCATCTCAGTGGGGACAGGAATAGGTCCGGTGGAGAGCGATAAGACAGGGACAGACTCAATATTCAGAGAGACATCAAACTTGACTGATTCTTGAATAATGGACAAGCATTCAGTTGACTCTGGGGAGACTCAAGCATGACGGTAGTGGACATAACTTGATCTTGATAATGATAGTGCAGGAACTGGTCTGACAGGATTATGTCTGCCTAGGAACGGGCTTGACTGGATCTGGAGTGAGTGGAACAGGCCTAACTGGGTCAAATATGACTGCCAAGGGTGACTGTAATGGAGTCATTAATGGATGCAGCAGACTGGAAAGCCCTATTCCTTCTAGCTCTTCGCTTCTGAGTTGGGGTTAAAAGCTGCATGCTGACTCAGGAGGTGGAGGAGGCATACCCCACTGGATGTGATGGCCAAGATATCTGGAGTCCCAAAAATTGAAGATCTTGAGATCATCCATTTCCCACTTATGCAGAGGGTCATCCAGGCAGGCATTGAAAATGTCCTTAAGGGTAGTGTCATTATAATCAAGCCCCCTTGACATCATCCAGAATAACTGAGTAAATGCACCTATATCCCAGGCCTGTTGACGGAGGTTAGTCGGACCTCTATGGTAAGCCAGTCTCTCTTGAGCATTAGCAGGTGGTAGGATCTTGAAACTCATCCTGCTGAGTCCAGTGCTGGTCAGTTCGTTCTGTCACAGGTCTGGAGGGAGGACTCAAAGGCAGAGAGAGTGTTAACAGGTTTATGATGGTGCGTTCACACCGGACGCGAATTGCGCAAATAAATCGCGCTATTAGTGCGTAGTTAGACGGGTGAACATTTTGAGTTTACTCGCTTCATTCGCGCGAACAATTCGCTTAATTCGCGCATACAATAGACGCGAATTTGTGGGGCTTCTGCCAGGCGGCTCCAGTATCTGCATTGGTGGAGGGGAAAACAGCAAAACATTCTAAATATTGCTGTT
>JAUMHP010000057.1:376414-389451 GCA_032361065.1 Enteromius trimaculatus
GAATATAGTACGAGTTTAAACTGTAAAAAGAACCCAAAGCCCATTTATTTAATGGCATTGAGTAAATGAGGGCTACATAAGTATAGTTTTTTTTCCTTGTCAGTGTTAAAAAATACGCAGTTGAATTGTAATTTAATGTAACAGGACTGAGAAATGTAGTTGCATCATCACTACCAAAACATATATAAATTGCGGGCATCAGGGATCCGCTGGTAATGTGCATGGCATTAAAACTGATTTTGTATGCACGATCGCATTTCACTTTCACTTTTCATCATGATGTTGCACTGTAGACTTCGTCTGAAGCCAATTTGGTAGACATTGCCCAATCCTACTAACTGTCATTCAAAAAAGCTGACTAAAGTCAGTGAATAAACCTGAGACAATGATCAATGAGTAGCAATAATGTTTGCTATAACATATTGGTTTACTGAATAATTAATATAAATATAAATATAATTCTTTGACTTGGCTTTGTACAGAAACATCATCGCTTGATTGGCTACTGTCAGGTGTAACAGACTACAACATTTTTTGTCCTGTGTCAGCTTCTGTATGCATTTCGAAAGGGTGGGGTGAGCGGGGTTACACACTGCACTTTTAAAAGTCATTGATTCTCTAGACCAGTCACAGCAGCCAGGTCCTAAAATATCTATGATTCCCGGAATTCTTCTTATCAGGAAATTAATAAATGTTATATTCTATAGTTTCTTTACCAAGGTTATTGGTGTTTCCCAGTCATGGCGTCTGAGCTTCTGGTGCACCCCTGCTGATCTCTCTTTCTCTCTCTCTCTCTGTAATCCTCTTACATTAAGCCACAAGAGGCGGAGCAAGTCCCTCTCTACGTGTTTAGTTGCTCTGGGGTTTATTTTAAGTAGAGCAATGCAAGCAGCCACTGTGGAAATGCAGCAGAACAAAGTCATGATGTCTATAAAGGTGGATGTATTGATGCGCAGAGAGTGACAGATGTCATGTCTTATCTCAGGTGCTCAGAAGCGGCGCTTTTACTTTTCACGTTTGTGCAACTCACTGCAGGTACAGTTTTTGCTTTGCCAGTTTACTCTGTACTCTATTAAACATGTTTTTAGTCCAAAAGTGGAAGATTATTTGTGACTACAATAGTTAGTCACTTTGTATGCAACTTTAAATAAAGCTGGGTTCATAGTCATAATAATATGTTGTGTAATCTTCTTACTGTATTTAGATGACGTTGCTGTGAACCTCATGACCGCCTCATTCTGCTATGGTTATGCTTAACTTACTTTTTTTAGATGGACTCTGAGCATTATGTAATGAACTGGTTAAAGTCAAAAGATCAGACCAGTGCTTGTCAAAACAGGTGTTTGCAGGTGACTCCAGATCACTTAAAATCACACAGACTTGTGTACTTACTTAAGAAAACACATCTCTAAAGGTTAATTTACACTGCACCAATCGACACTTGCCAAGGGCAGTTGTTTTTACTAACTGAACATGTTCAATCTGTGTGTATGATGAAGTGTTGTCTTGTAATCTGGTTGTTGTCTGTCGGTGCAGTCTGAATTAGCTCTAAGAAACCATTTACTTTTCAAAAACATAAGTAAATGGCTAATTACAATATGATATATTGCATGCTTGCCTTTGCTGTTTGTCAAGCACAAAGTTTCAAAATGAGGAGCGATACAAAAAAAGCATGGCATGGTGCACCAGTTTGTGGTCATGATTTAACACGCTTTAAGTTTAATTTTAGTAGACAGTTTATCTGTGTAAAATGTAACCTTGCACAAACCGTCTAGGAGTGTTAAATAGCAAGTTTTGGACCTTTGGTGGACAGAAAAAAAAAAAAATCTGCATTTTGTTGGGCAGGGTTGACTAGTCGCCTGGATGATCTCGTGGGGAAAAACAATACATGTAACAGCCTTAGCACAATTACGGATACCTATATTTTATTTATTTATTTATTTTCTTTGATTTAACAAAATACAGTCAACAGCATATCTCACAAATGAACAGACACAAATTACCATAGTAATAATAAAGTCTATGTAACCCTAAGTAAACAATAATATTTAAGAACAGTATGGTGAAAAGTATTGTGATATGCAGAATTAATTAATTGTTGCATAGCTTTGCTGGAGCATTATTTACAGATTCTAAATCTTCCTCAAAGTGCTCAATTTATCGGAAAATCCAAAAAATAGGTCACAAAAAAGATTGCTTTCCAGGTTTTCTGCTTTCTGTGTTTGGACAGCAGAATCAAAGCTTCTGTTGCTAACGGCTTGTGAGATTTTCCTTAATAATCTTAGCAATAAATTCAAAGATTGTCAGGATTAAATAAAAAAATGGGAGAGAATTGAAAACTGTTTAACTTGATATACAATGTAAAGGGCACGTCTATTGATTTTGCTCAAACTATTAAGAAGTTATCCGTCTTACATTACTCTGTGTTCTGCTGAGTCTTATTACAGGTTGTCAGTCTATGAGGTATACAGTACCAAGTTTCATTTCAATATGCCGAAGCATTGTGGAGATACAGCTTCAATTTGTTAAAGAATTAAAAGAGAATGCTTTGGACTATAAAAAAGCTCTTCATACATTTTTGGAAACCTTGATTATTATCAAAATAGACAGCCTGTCTAAAACAGGTTTGCAAGGATTAAAAAAAAAAAGTCATATAAAAAATCACATTTGACTTGGTGTGAGCCAGCAAATCTGAGGGGAAAAAGGCCCCACACTTGATATGGTTTGGTTATGGTTAATGATCAGACTGTCCACTTCTAACTGTGTGCTCCTATAAACTGTTCTATAGACTGCCATAGACTGAAGAGCAGGAAAAAGAAGAACACTAACAATAAAAAAAATAGGTGCCTACAGAACTTATGTGACTGGACGCTTGTAATTTGCTGCAGTTCTGAAGAGCTTTTATAGACACACAAAGCATTTTACATTGTCAAAAGCCCTTTCAAATGGTCACAACACAAACATTTTGTTGATACTAAGATTCTTGGAGGCTGCTCTGTTTCTCTTGATTTGTCCTGCCTTAAATGCCCAAACCCAGACTTGCATAACAGAATAATAGTTAGTGGTGATCAAGACCAAAACTCCCATGACCATGGTTTTTAGTTTAATGCTTAGTGATTCAAACTCCTAAGTCGAAAGATTTTAGCTCTTGGTCTGTAGTTGTTCTAATGACTTTTCTTTTAGATATCAGAGCTACAGAGAAATACACATCTGTGTAGGGTAACTTCAGAATGCAATTATATGCTGCTGTTGTCACATACTAAACCGTACCTAGAGTTATTATGTACAAATGTTTTAAATATCCTCCCCTTTCAGTTCCGTGAGCATATTTCAGATAGTATCGTCAGATTTATGAGCTTGTTTTCAAGAGTAGGCTACATTTCAGTTTTTTTTTATTTTTTTTTAAAGCAGCATGAAAGAGCAGTTTGAATTTTTTGACTGGTATATTGGAACAACATTTTCAAATTTAAGTTTACATTCTAAAGGACTACATGGAGGTAACAATCTTGTCACAACGCAGCTTAAAGTTCCTTTGCACTTCAACGATTATACTCAAAATAAAAGAAAATCTATATAAGGGAAAAAACTATATATCTTTTAAAAATTACACTATCGCAGTACTCCTGGATTATATTTGTAAACCTTTGGTCAAAAGGGAAAGGCAGCACACATATACACAGCCATGCAGGTGTGTTACAGACATCCTCAGATTATACTAAGCTGCATTATAGAGCTTTTCATTGCAGTCTGCGAGTAAGAACCTGCTTACATAACCTAAAAACCTCCTGTCACACAGCACAAATAGCAACTGGCCATGGGTTCTAAAAATATAGGTTAACAAGATTACTTATGTATTCCACTGGTTTATTTAAGGTTGTTTGTGGTTAGGCAATATCAAGACAAAGGACAACAATGATAAAAAGAGTCACTTTGTACTCACTGATCAACGAATTTGACTCAAAATTTTATCAACTTTATTTATACGTTGAACTGGAGTGCTTTTACGTAAAAAACAACAACAAAAACACTAATAATGTTGTCATTCAATGCAACAGAAATGTTGCACAAAGCTCCCAAGATACTTTTTTTTTTCTCTTTGCTGCAGGAATTTTGTCGGTATACATATTTTTTTGTTATGATAGCACCAAAGGTGTTGTACTGGATTTCTGTCACAACCTGGCCAAATCATAGTTTTCACTTAATTTCTTTAGAAACTCTTGTGTGGTTACGGCAGTGTGGTCTGCATTTTTATCATGTTGGAATAATCACACATGGTCACAGAGTTTTTTCTTGTTAACCAATTTTTATATTTTGGAAAAAAAACTATTGGTTATTTTGAACCAATAATTTTATGGGAGTAGGCTTCCTGTAAATATTATTGTAAAGGTCCTGATACTTTAATAATTGAATAATGTATTAGTGTGACGTCATCTCGAACACACCAGACCAAAATAAAGTTTTGTTTCAGAAATTCAAAAATGCTTACAAAGTGAATTTCTGGAAAAGTTCACTTTTGCTGGTAAACACGTTCAAACTACATATTAGGAAGATGTGTACTGTAATAAATGCAACACATTTGGATTTATCACAGTACAGCATTATTATTATTATTACAGCAGAAATGTTCAAATTATTGGGAAGACTAATGGGAGTGCTGATGGACAATGAGTAGACAAAAAATACTTAAATACTAAACTGATACTAGCATGTTTATGTAGCTCATCAACAAGACATTATTGTCAGGAAAACTCAAGGTGTGATGCTTTCAGTTTGGCATACTCCCAAGACTGTTGTGGCCCTTAACTGTGTATGAGATCCCAATCACCAAGTTTGAAAAGGTGGAACGGTTGATAAGCATACAGCTGAAGCATTGACTTGGAATTCCACGTTGCTTAAGTTCTGTCAGACATGGCAAGTTGGAGTTACCATTCACAGGGCTTGTGGAAGAGTTTAAATGTACCAAAGCAAGGCTTGTCATGACCACTACTGAATCTGATGATGCAGTTGTCTGCAATCTGACAAACAGCGGCCCCTTGGGTGGTAGCGGATAGGAATTGGAATCCATCAAAAGCTGTTCAGAGTGCAAAGTCTGCTCTGTACTTCAGAGATGTGGTACAGCATGGGACGGCAGGGTTCAGACTCATCCCAAAAACTCCTCTGTGGCACAAAGCAACATCAGTGCAGAAGAGACAGCTAGTGGTAGTAGAAGTTAGGAGACATGAGGAGGGAGAGCGACATCCCAAGGCTGTCTTAATGGCTAAGCAGGGGAGATGGACCAACTGGGAGGGCTTGGAGAAGAAAAGGCTCAGCTGGCGTGATATCTGGCAAATGGAGGGAGTGAGACTGAGTTTTGTCATTAGAGCCACATACTACCTGTTACCCTCCCCGCAAAATTTGAAAGAGTGGTATGGAGAATATCCTTGTGTAAAGTACCCACATCCCCAAGGCGCATTCTATCAGGGTGCACTACAAGTCTCACCCAAGGGCGCTATTCTTGGCAGCATAACCAAGTACTTAGAGAGCTGGCAGCAATATTGGAACAGAAGCGAACCACCACAAACATTGACAGGACAGGTTAACTTTATAAATTTCGTACCAGCCAGCCAACATCAAGAGCATCGTACAACATCTAAGGATGCAAGCATCCTGCAGTCAGCACAGGATTGGAAATTGGAAGTGGACCTTGACAAGAAGCTTGTGTTTTCCTAGAGATAGTGACTACAACATTCCCGTCAGACATGGTCCTGTGGTCTCCAACAACAAAGCTGGCATATGTTGTGGAATTAACCATGGCTTATGAGAGGAAAAAGAACAAATGTTTTGACCTGGTAGCTGAAACATCCCAGAATGGCTGAAAGATTAGCATATTCCCAGTAGAGGTTGGATGCAGGGGATTTGTTGCAACGTCTACCACCAGGTTGCTGAGAAAAATAGGGGTGAAGGGTTGCTCTCTCCAACACCCCATCAAGTCCATATCAAGTATTTCTGAAAAAAGCAGTAACTGGCTCTGGATCAAGTGCAAAGACCCCATTTGGGCAGCAAGGTAGAGACAGATGGTATGCGGGTCAGGCTTAGGCCTGACTCAGGGAGAAGGATGCCCCTGCCATGCAGATTCCATGAGGGACACGCTGGGTACACTGTTGAGCCTTCATGGAGACGTTTTCGGCTTTTATCAACAAAACGTTGATGAAGCAGCCCACTGAACAATCGTCTTTGTCAGACGTTGAAATGACATCCCCTGACAAGCCAGAATAAAAGTTTTTTTGACGTCTTTTCAGGAAGTCTTTTGGACGTCCAGTATCAAAACTGGACGTCAAAAAGACGTCCTAAAAAGACGTAAAAAAAACGTTTATTCTGGCTTGTCAGGGGATGTCATTTCAACGTCTGACAAAGACGATTGTTCAGTGGGAGGGTGCCCACCTGATGACCCCAATAATACCTTACCCTCTTTTTAACCACTCCATATCGACTGGTATTATCAAGAGTTTCCTACGAAAAGGATTAAAACACCTAGTCCAATGGACCTTTCTCACGCGCTGTGTTCGAAAACCGGAAACTTTAAATAGTTGTGTAAAATAACTTCCGCTGTAGCCTGAATGAATGGCAATACCCATAGCATGGGTTTATTTTTATTTTTAATTGCTCTGGGATGAAAATGTGAATATATATGTATAATGTCCAGTCTGATCTTACTTGTACTTACGATTGTAGCCTATCGGAAAGTAAAGGACTGTAAGTGCATGAAAGCAACACTATAACTAGTCTTTAATTTGAACAGTCTTTAGTCATTGTTAATTTTTTTTGTAAGATGTATAAGCTTGCCCAGTTTTATTGCTCTATATTGTGATATGCTTGTATGGTATTCTTGCAGTTTTTTAAGTAAAAAGCCGGTCTGTCTCTGAAACATTGTAAATTCATACACCTATAGAGCTCCCATTTAAATCATGAAATATGCGCCAGAATATCATGTCAATATTTGTCCTCTTCTCATCATACCCGATTAATGATGGAAAACTGTGGTTAATATATTTTGATGAAACATCTACGATGAACTGTTTATTTATAAATCACAACATCCCTGTGCTATGGGCATTGCCATTCGTACAGACTACAGCGGAATTTATTTTACACAACTACATGAAGCTTCCAGCTTTCGAAGGCGGAGCATGAAAAAGGTCCATTAGCCTTACTAATAGCTGTGTTTCCACTGTCGGGTCAAAAGGGGCATGCTACTGTTTGCCAGGGCCAGTAGCATTTCCCTTGTCACTTCCGGGGCTTGATCATGCCTCGCTGGGACTTCCTCAGGGTCAACGGCCAGGGTTTTTTGTAGAGCTTTCATTGACTAAGGATTTTTCTGGTTGACTAGTTGTTCACTAAGCATTAGTCAACTAATTGTATGTTTATTAATAAACCATTTAAATCGTTATTTTGCAACTTGAGCCTTTAATTGTCTTCATCCTAATAAATGCTCAAGCACACACGTAAAGCTTGCCAAAGTGCACCAGCAGAAGTAATGATTATGAGTATGTCCGTGAAAAACAGTAAGAAAACTGCATTAAAGGGTTAGTTCACCCAAAAATGAAAATTTTGTCATTAATTACTTGCCCTCATTTCGTTCCTAAGCCGTAAGACCTTTGATCATTTTCAGAACACAAATTAATATATTTTTGATGATACAGTATCAGAGAGGCATCAGACCATAGACTAATGGCTGAAATGATCCCAGGTCCGGAAACCTAATAAAAAAATTGGTAAAACAGTCCATGCGATACTCATCTCCAAAGTTGTGATGCACCTGTATGCATGTTTCATACAGATTACATACTATGATATTATTGGTTTTCAATTTGAATGAGTTCATTCGAAATTAGACATCTTCCCCTCTAGCGATATATTTGTATGTCTGTAAGGCAAAGATATATGCTGTGTTTTACGCTTAAGTTCACCGACAGATATGGCAAAGAGCACATCCTGTTTGCTTTCATTATTTCACAAAAGTGTGTGTTTTTACTTTGATGTTACTTTTTTAACTTTGCTGTTTTGTTGTTGTTTTTTTGTTAGTGCACACAAATAAACATAGAGTCTTTATTTGTGTATTACACTGTTTGGTCAAAAATGAACAGTATTTTAAGTGTAAGTGAGTGCACCGCAGCCTCCATCTGTCCTGCAGTGAGGACGATGATAGATAGATGAAAGTCTCCTCCTCTTTTTAAAAGACGAAGCGGTATTTCTCGCCGTAGCCTTAGTCATTCAATGCCCACATTTCGGACACAAACAAAGAAAAAAGTTACGAGAATGGCTTGTCCTTTTTTGGAAGATCCCATAGATGAAGAGGCTGTATTAATTTGAAGAGAATTAAATTTACGCTGGGCAAGGATTTTAGACCCAGATTGGATCTTTTTGTCTTTTCCCTTGTAACGGTGGTATTGTGTGGTTGAGCTATCCGGGATAATTGTCAACAATTTGTGACAAGTGGATACTTGTCTGGTGGAACATTAGAAACCAATTGTCCATTTTTAAGTCAAGTAAAGACTTTGAGAGCTGATATATACATTGAAGCGTGGTTTAGCGGTTTGGATTCAGTGTCAGCATACGGGACGACCTTGCTTGAAAAAAATCACACAAATCATATAACATTCGACTATTTTATGAATAATCATAAAAATATTTTTATAAATAGCACATAATGAACACCATCTTAAATCGTCTTTATTTATAATTGACTATATCATATCTTGACATTGTTTATTTTAGATCTTCACAGTCACCTTACAACGCAATTATATATTGTATATTATATATTGTATATATTTTACTATATAATACATTGTAATTATGTTCAGTGAGTGTTATAAAATGTCATAATCTTAGCTGGAATTAGTTAGCTCGTTACCCACACTCAGCCACACCTACTCTTTCATACACACAACAGGCATGATAAATTTCCTAACACGCCATCTCCTCTGATGCATCTTAAGTCATCTTTATGAATTCAAATTATAATTAAAGGCCCAGTTTCATAGATAGGGCTTAGTCAGAACCAGGATTAGGACATTTGAGTATTTTTTTTATAAACGTGCTTTAGAAAAAAACAATACTTGTGTGCATCTTAAGACAAAACATAGACACTGACATGTTTTAAGATCAGTCAGCGCAAGTTTATTTCAGTTGAAACAGCTCAGATTTACATTTAGTCTAGGACAAGGCTTAAGCCTTGGGTCCATTCTTCATACCTCGCTAACTAAGTTAGCTGGATTTGATTGTTGAAGATTCCCAACATGATCTCACGGCAATTCGTACGTATTTTACGAGATGGCAATTCGTATGAATTTGTATGAATGACCTAAACATAACCCCGCCTCTAAACCTACCCATCACATGATTTTAGACAAATCGTACAAAATCGATTTTTGACTTATTATTAACGACTTGTATTTAAATATCCTGAAACAAACAAAAAAGCACTGAAAACATGTAATGCTCTAAAATTATTGAAATTTATGTAATGTAATTTCTTTTTTTTCTATTTTGTTTCTTCTTTTCTCTGGCAGCTAATGTTAATTTGACATGAGTATATAATACCTCTTGTTCATGTGGCATTGAATTACTAAAAAAAAAAAGTATCTTGCAAGAATGTTTTTATTTTTTATTGCTAAATTAAAAAACATACAGATAGCACCAAAAAAAAAAAAAATCCCCAAAACTGACATTTGAACAGACAATAACAAGAAAACAAAATACTCTTTAAAGAAATAAAAATAAGGGGGGAAAAAGAAGGGAAAAAATGCAATAAGGCCTAGCCTACACAAAAAGTTTAAGTGCAGAGCAAATACCCACAGTTTTCATAGCTTTCTTATTAGCAAATTCAGAAATCAGATGAAAGTAATTCTCCATGTCTATCTTGCAAGAATGTGCCTACAACGATCTACACACGGACGATGACCACAGCCACACACACATACATAATATATGTGCATTGCTTTATTTACACATACCTACAGTATGGGTATGTATACGCATGGCTGTGGTAATCATTCGTGTGTTAATCGCTGTGTACTAATAATCGCATTATATTCACGGATGGTGTCTATATAATTGGAGGTAATTTTCTCAAATCTGTCACATGGGTCCACTGCTGGCTCTGACATGAAAGATGACAAAAAGAGCAATTACTACAAATAAGATTGATAAAATAAGATGTATATATAACATGGGCAGCACTAACGCATTTAATTTGTTCGCTACTGTTTGCAGCCCTCTCTCCTGGCTTTTGCAGCATTAGCTGTGTTTTCTGGTGTCTTTATTAGTTTGACATTCTCCTTAATCCACGAACGCTCAATAATCCTAGACAACTCGATCCAGCTATACAGTACTAATCATCAACAGCAGGTGCGTTCGGAGAACCGGATTAGTAAATCATAGTTAGCGCAATGATTTGATCTTGGATGTGTCATTTGATCTTGGATGTAGTTAGCGATGTACGAAGAATGGACCCCTTGTCTGTGAAACCGGGGGAAATAGTTTTATTTTAAATTTTTTTGTTTTGTTTTGCAAATATTTTTGTATTTATGTCTTTTTTTTTTGAGTTTTGGTTAATTTTTGTGAAGCGCTCCTTTTCAAGATATTGTCAGTGCACCCAAATATATGTGGACCGTTTACTGTTCTGAATGATGTCATACTCTAAATAAAATTAAGGCGTCATCCATTTAGTTTCCACTAGAGGTGGTTTAATGTTTAAACATTGTTATATGCTTGAAATTTTTTATTGCATTTTAGACAAGTTGTGATGATTTAACTGATCAAACATTGTTGTTTTGACATATTTTAACATACAGGAAAACAAATATTTCAAACATAGTATACTTCAGAATGTACTATAGACTACACATGTCCTACAGGTTATGTCCAAGAAAGATCCATACATATATCTTCAAAGTAGTACAGTAGTACAAAGTCAGTATCAGGAAGAGGAATTTAAAACAAAAACAAGGAACTAAAAAAAAAATAGTAGTGAATATAAAGGAAGGAACAAAGAAGAACAAAATAAAATAAGTAAAAAATAAATAAAAAGCCATAAGACCAGAGTGTAAGGGAAAAGGGGGAATCTTCTCACTTCAAATTGGTAGACATTTGAGTTTCTCGAAAGTTTGAGCCCAAAGTCTAACGGTGTCTTCTCTTGCCCCATGAATACATGCAGTAGACAATTCGGGATATACCACATCTATAAATGTAGGAACCTAAGATTTCTTATTAAGAGAATGTGAAGGTTTCCATCTTGCTGTTACTAATTTATTGGCAGCTGTTAAACCTGCTAAAAACACACATTACTCAGTTTTATGTTGAATGTCAGGTAAATCATTTAAAATAAAAACAGATAAAGACTAGTAACTGAAATATTTAGTAAAGTGGACAAATTTTCTTTAACCATACTCCAAAAGTTAGCAATCCCAGGGCATTCCCAAATCATGTGATAAAACGTACGAATTTCCCTTGTATGACAGATGTACAATTAGGATCAGGTTTAAGCTTCATACAATACAGTTTGCGTTGAGTCATATAAGTCCTATGAATGAAATTAAATTGAATTTGTTGATGATCTGCATTCCTAGAAGCATTCATAACCATAGCCCATACACGATCCCAATCAAAATTAGGGGAAAGGTTCGGAATATCTGTTCGCCAGGAGTCTATTGCCAGAGAAGGAAACATTTTGTCCCAAAAAAGCCCTGTATAACTTAGAGACTTGTTCCCCGAGTCTCACAAATTGCTTTTAACAAAAGATTGTCTTTGAGAGGAGCCATCCAAGGGACCCCATAGGTCTTCATGGCTGCCCTCAACTGTACGTAAAAAAAAAAGAAAAGGTGGAACTCTGCAGATTAAATTGAATAGAAGGTTCTTCAAAGCTGTAGAGTCATTTGTCACCCATTATATCACCCAATGAGTAAATCCTTTTGTCATACCACTGTCTGCACTGACCAAAATTAATAGGGTGCTCTCCAATGAGCAATCCATAATTATTAAAGATAGGAAAGTGGGGGTTCCAATTAGAACGGATACCACAAGCTTTTTCAGCTGCTCTCCAGACTGACAAAACATGTGACACTAAGGGACCGAAACAAAGTTTACACTTATTTAAAATGATATTAGCAAATAAAACTTCATTCGACTTCAGAGGAAGAACCAAATTTTTCTCCAGAGAAAGCCAAGAGACATAAATTTTAGCTTCGTACAAGCTCAGCAGGGATGTAGCACAAAAGCCCAATGATTCAACTTAAAATTGGGAAGTGAAAGTCCACCAGCAAGTCCATCTCTTTGCATTCTGGAAAGTTTAAAACGTGGCCGCTTACCATTACAGACAAATTTAGTTATTGTGCTCTGTAATCTGTCCCAAAAGCGAAATTTGGGAGGCAAGAGGGGGGCATGGAACTTACAAAATTAATACGAGGAAGTACATTAATTTTGATAATCAAGATATGTGATCTAAGAGAATTTGGGAGTGATGACAAATTATCCAGGTTAGATTAAATTTTTGAAAGGATACCATTGTAGTAGGTCCTAATTATGTACTGCAATGAATCACCAACTGTAATACCCAAATATTTAAGTTGTTTAACCAATGGAGGGTGGCGCAGCGTTTCTCAAAATTGATCAAACATAGTTTATAATCAGCACTGTCTGCCGCTGGCATCTTTGACGCTACTTAACAAAAAAAAAGAAGGAAAAACTTAAACCTAAACTTAATAAAAAAAGAAAACTAAATGAAATATAATTATTTGCCATTACACACAAAACTGATCTTTTTTATTAGATAAAACAATATAAGCTGTTTTGGTAGAAGGAAAAAAAAGGGCTCAGGCCACTGGCCAATGCGAACCGGGCGGAGCTAATAGCCTCAGAGCTGGAACACAGAGGACGAAATCATGCCACATTTCCACTGTTCGACCAGTAGCCTCACGACAATCCTGTAAAACCTGCCCTAAATACGCCTTCACTTGACCACGTCACACATACAAGGTTACCCCAGCGAGAGCGAGATG
>JAUMHP010000057.1:414548-425420 GCA_032361065.1 Enteromius trimaculatus
TTTACGATGAGTGTCATGGGATTTTTAATGACCACAGAGAGTCAGGACCTCGGTTTAACGTCTCATCCGAAAGACGGATATATTGCAACAAGAATCTAAATTGAGGTGGAGGACAAAAATTGAGGTGTTTTTACACAAAAAATTTAAACCTACTTTCAAAAGCCTTTAAAGTTTGTTCTTTTAAATGTATTTATTTATTATTATTTATTATTATTTTTTTTCTTTTTTTCCCAAATCAGTGATCATTTGAATAAAACCACTGGAGATTACCTTTTATTTAACTTTCCTGTTTTTTGGGGGATTGAAACTTTTGGATCCCACTGACTTGGACATGAACATCTGAAAGTTCCTTTAAATATCTTCTTGTGTTCTGCAATAGAAAATACATAAATAAACTAATTGCTTGACTCTTTAGATTAAGTTGAGATTAGATTAAGTAATTTCCCTCTCATTTCTTTTGTGTGCTCTGACCCAAAGTTACCTTTAGCTGTTAACCCTAAGACATCTTGACTGATGACTAAACTAGGTAGTTCTGCCTCAATAACCTGCAGATATGACAGTTTCAGTCTAACCGTTTAGCAGTTGTGTGAGCATTTTTTGTGCATGTGTTGTTTGTCTGTATCTTATACCCCTGGCTGATTTTAGTGTGCACTGGAAAATACGTTACATATCTGTGGTTTGGTCTAACATTTCCTTGAATCAACAGGCCTCTTCAGACGATGCATCAATGGGGTCACATATCTGAAAATCTGATTAGGATTCTTGAGATGAGAGTTCAAAATGATGTGGGAATTAGTGCAGACCTTTACCACTGAAATCAGTTTAGAAGTCCCAACACAAGTCTCAAAAATGATTACAACTCACTAATTCAGTTTTCAAATATTTTTAAAGTTATCCATTGGCAGATTTCATGTTAATAAAAGATTTCATGTTAATGCAATCTAATGCTAATACTGGATTACAACCAAATGAGATTATAACCTTGTTATATTTCGATGGTATCCTTTAGAAAGCTGTTGAACTCTTAGAAAAGCTGTAACACTTCAACTACATGTCACCTGGGATTCATTAGATAATTAATAGTGTGTCTGCTAAATATAAGCAAACACTTTATTTTGATGGTTCCTCAACAGACATACTGAGTATAGGATACTTTACAGGTATGTGAACATTCTACCTACCCTACCTAGATCTACTAATACTCTTAGGTTTATATTATAAACATTTTTTCAGGTACTGTGCGGATCTAAAATAAACAACATCTAGATATGAGATAATATAAATGAAGTAGATTTGCATTATGCATTCATTATAATGCCTTAAGAATACCCTTACAGTATAATGAATTAAAAATACAGGGTTCATAGAAAATGTTTCTGCAACTTTGTAACCATGTCAACTTGATACATTTGCAACTACATGTCTATAAACTCTCAAAGTAGACTGTTAGGATAGGTTTATAGTTAGCAGAATAAGTTGACATATGCTTGCAAAGTTACTTACTTTTAGTAGAATAATGTGGACTATCAAAATAAAGTGTTACCAAAAAGAGTTGACCTTCTGATCTGATCATGATCAAGAAAACAGCTCTGGTGTCTGGTGAGCTGCTGTTTAGGAAATCATCTAGGCTGAATTATCAGTGACCTAAAGCACAACATTGCACAATGTTGTCATTTTTAGCTGCATGTCAACCATTATTAGTCCTATTAGTCCTGATACATTCAAATATATGCTAAGACACACCAATTTTCAATATCAAGCTTCAAAACTAACTGTTTTGTACAGCTCAAAATAGCTGGACACAGACGAGACCAGAAGATAGACCCATAGAATTTACAAATGCCTGCACCCATTTTTACATCAAGAAAAAGGTGGATAAAAAATGCTATGTGTGTTTTGTGCCTCCTGAGCAGAAATGTTCTGGAGTTTTGGTGCTAAATAGGAAAAGGATATAGGCAAATCGCCTTTTCTATATCACTTTATAAAATACAGATTGTGTCAAAGCAGCTTCACACAAAACCACAGAAAAATAGCAGAATTAATGGAAACATGAAAACAGATTCTGCTGTAAGAGACAATGGTGCCATTTAGCATATGTCAGCTTAGTGGTGGTTTACTTCAGATCAAGGTTACATTGTCATATCTTGAGGTCATGAATGAATAAATAATTTTTTCTGCATTTGGATTCTGAGAGCATGTGTTACAATGAACACAAATATGAGATATTTAAGGCGTAAAAAAATAACAACACTCAGTTTTAAATAAATTAATTAATTACAATTAAAAATTTAATATAATTTAATAATTTAATATAATAATACATTAAAAATGCATGATGAGATTAAGATATGTACCGAGTCTGGTCCCACACTATAACCCACCAATACCACTCCTATATAACGGCTGACAGCTCTCAGTTTCTGATACTATTTTAAACCTCAGTGAATCAGGTGGTTTACTCAGTTGAGGGTCTTATCTCATCTGTCTCTTACTAGGCCAGGTCCTCTGTGTAGATCACGAAACAAAAGTGATTGTCCAGAGATGTGCAACACTGTGAAAACAAGTGAAAGATGATGAAAGGAGAAAATTTGATACTTCTGTGGTTCTTCATGCATGTTTGTTCTCAGACTGCTGCAAAACTCTCAAAGGAGCTCAAGGAAGGAAACAACCACAAGCAGATACGCCATTTCTGTCCACAGCACACTAGGTAAAGATTAAAAAAGTGAAAGAAGAGAGAAGAGGAAAAAGGAACTATATAAAATGGTGAACATACACCCACACACTGATTCTCAATGTCTTTACTTCCTGACACTCACGTGACATGGGTATATCCGCTGTGTAAACTATAGACAGGTCACACTGAAGCCTGCAGCTGCATACACTGTGGTTCAATGAATAGGGAGGCATGATGACATCCAATAAAAACTTTAAAGCACCTTTAAAACAGCTGAGCAGCCTGGACAGCTACATAATCGACAACTCTCCAAAAAAGAAAAACATACTGTGGCGACGACGTTCATTCAACAGTGCCAAAAATTCGAATACTGAAGAGAACAAAGATGAAATGTTATCACGGAGTAAGGTGAGACAATCAGTTATAGAATTACATTATATCTGGTTTGAAGAGATTATAACTATATACCTTGACAACTGTCAGTGTAACATTAAATAAAATAAATAAAGTATTGTTAATGGATTTAAAAAGGTTTGGTTTTTTTCCCCCCAAAACTTCAAACATGCATTCGTGCAGGATCCTTGCAGATCCTTCCATCCAGTTTTTAGAAATCAGAATTTCATATGGTAGCTCATTATTTCATCTGAGAATTACTCTTTTGCAGCTGCACAGAACACACTCCACAACTCTAGTGGATTATACAGATCCTCAAAGGTAAGACTAATTTACTGATTCACTTCATTGTGAAAATCCGATGTCCCTCATGAAAGCTTTCAATGCCAGTTTCTCATGTTTTTCACAGAACAATGGTTATATTGGAGAAACAAGACAATGAAGCCTTTGGATTCGAAGTTCAGGTATGTTTTTCTCTCATAACCAGTGCTTCACACTGCATCAAATGCATGCTTATTTATTTATTTAACAGTGCAATTTCACATTAATAAGTAAACTTCAGTATATCTATCTATTGTATATCTGAATGTATAAAGTTCACATATGGTTTTCTCAACAATGTAATTATGACATTGTCACATTACAAGTCATCATTAACTATGGACCTGATCCATCCTTAATGCTAATATGTGACCACAACTCATATAACGGGCTCATTTTAAATGCTCCATTGGGATTTATGTTTCTCTGTGCAGACGTATGGTCTCAAGGTGAAGAACAGCAGTATGGTGGAGATGTGTACATTTGTTTGCAGTGTGCAGGATGGCAGTGCAGCCGAAACTGCAGGTTTGACTGCTGGTGAGCAGGTTTTCCGCTTCCTTTTCTTAGAGCGTTACTCACTCCCCACATCTGACCTGACCCTGTTTACATGGCACTTTCCCACCAGCCTACATGTCATATACTTTTAACACAGCTGATGTATTACTCTATTTGGTCTTTTTGGACTGTTATTTCGTGCTCTTTCATATATGTTACTTTTCTTTTAATAGACATCACTAAATTCTACCTGACCACTACCATTTAAATTCAATACATGAATATTTCCTGATGTCCACTTATAATGTTAATATTATTTTTTAACACCAAAACAGTCATAATTTGAACATAATCTGTATTTTTATACTTTGTTTTGGACTCTCTGATTCTCTCTGATTTAAGACCTTTAAGACCTCTTTGTTGTGATTCCATACTATATGTGAAAGTGTTAAGAAAAGTGATGCTTATAGCATTACATTCACTACTACCATTGCATGAAAGGTTGATGTGCTGAGCACTGTGTCCATGTGAGTGCAGTACATTTGCATGGATTTCTCTTTGTGCATATGTGTGTGTGGTGTGACATAATTGGCAGCTCTGAGTATTGAGCTCTTTATTTATTAATTTATTTTTTATCTCTCTCTCTTTGATAGGTGACATTATTTTGTCAGTAAATGGAGTCAGTATTGAGGGATCTACCCACCAGGACATTATTGAGTTGATTCGAAAATCCGCTAACATGCTGAAGTGAGTATACAGTATAAGTATCAGAAACAGGATGTTTGTGCTACAGTACGGTCAGAAATGATGCCCTAAATAATGTATCTTTTTAAGATTCCATTCAGTCGGAGGATATCACACATATTTTTTATTTTCAGCAGATTTTAGAATATATTTGTTTTCATTTGTCATGCGTCTCCTAGCAACAAGGTGCACGTTTCGTAACGATTTTAAAGTCTGGTAGTGTATGATCCTCGGTCGTGTAGTGTGATTCCCAGTTTTTCTTTGTCACTATGCCTAGTTGAAGTGTATGTTGCCTGTTCAGATTTGAAAAGTTGTGTAGTGTATTCCAGCCTTAAAATATACGGAAAACAAATTCCTACGAAAATCTTGGGCTAGCTGCATAAATACTTATTATTTGTGAGTATAATAAAAAGCTACTTTAAACTGAAATTCTAATAAATAAACTAATTAACGATATTTTAACACAAATTCTGCTCACAAACTTGTGGGCTACTGTTGGATCTTTGAAGGTGAAAATCGTATTATGCACACACACCACACACACACACTTTGCGGAGAGCTTGCAACCTACTAGCTACGGCAAATGTAGGTCAACTGTGATGTAACCAAAATTAATTAAAAAATATATATATTGCAAACTAACACAAACTAACTAACTCTCTACAATGGAGTTTACATTTACTTTTAATAAGAAATTACAAACTGGTCCAACCTTGATACATATCTAGTTACAAAAATATCACTTTGACAATAACTCTTTTGACAGAGTTGTTTGTGCAATCACTTAGCAACCACCCAGAACACTCTAGCAACCAACAATTCTCAAATTAAACAATTTATTTATATTTTGTGTGGGTGTGATGTAATTAATGCAACAGAACTGTCAAAAATATCTAAAATGAAGAAACAAATAAATATGTATGTTAACTTGGCTTTTTCTCTTCTCTTGTGTGTTTATGTGGAGGTTGGAGACGGTCAGTGGGAGTGTTGTAAAGAGAATTGAATTAGAGAAAAAGATGCGCTATCTTAAGGTGTGTATTTGTGCTTAATTGTGTGTTTACCACATGCACACAAAGTTAAAGCTTTACTCAAAAAGATGTCTCAGGCAGCCTGTATTGTGTATAATATAATGTATAACTTTCCATAAATGCAGAAAAAATCTAAATGAATGCTGCTAAACAGCATACAGTATACTGTACATACACATTTACCAGAATGACTCATAGATGCTGATTTCGCTTCTGTGTTTTCCCTCGCACAGCAAACCCTTCGTGAGAAATGGGTGGAACTGCAATCTCTCACACTTCAGGAAAAGCGTCTTACTCGAGGTGAGAAAAAAAACAAAAAAACAGCTGTTCAGACAGAGGCCACTGTCTTGACAGAAGAGTGTATATCTCCCTGAGAGAGTTACAGTTTGATTTATGACATGGATCTTAAACAAATAAATTTACACGACTAATGCACAAATGATAAATGTTCTTTTTATGATGTAGCTTCCTCAGTGATCATCCACATTTTGTATGGTGTTTGATAGTTGTGCATGTGCATATGCTCCTATTTTGTTTTTGAAGCTGTTTTAACAAAACCTGTTAAGAAACATTTACATTTAGCAAATGCTTTTATCCAAAGCAACTTACAAATGAGGATTTCAATACAAAAAAACAAAATCAACAAAAGAGCAATATTAGGTGAAGAAATCCTTGCTGTGTCCTTCTGTGTCTTTTGTCTGATACTCTGATCCTGAACAGGTTGATATTTTAGCTGATGTTAAATAACTGTAAGCAATAGGATTACAGGTGTCCCTATCTGTGTTCCAGGTAATCTGAATGAGAGTGCTCAGCATCCATCTATTGACTCTCTGCTGTCTCTCTCATCTCCAACTGGCCATTCTGAGCGGCGATTTTTCAGTGACAGCAGCTGCCGCAGCATTATGTCTGACGATAGTGAGGATGGAGCCTTTATGTCATCAGTATTCGATGAGTCAAGTCCATTCAGCCCAACTGAGCCAAATGGAGGTTTCTTTCACCTGGAAGGAGGAACTTTGCGTCCCCTGACAAGAACACGCAGCATTAGCCTGACCAGCAGTAACAGTTCACTCTCTCCGAGCTGGGAAAATTCACCTTCATCCATGTTTGGGACAATGCCAAGGAGAGGCAGAAAAGGTAGTGTCCGCAAGCACCTTTTGAAATTCATACCTGGACTGAATCATTCTGTAGAGGAAGAAGAGGGTAGCTGAAAGATCATTTCAAACGCCAATGACTGCTGATCTGATGAATCCTTTGTAAGGACCTTGAGTGGTGGGAGAGTCATACTAGATTAAACTCTTCCGTTCTCAAAACATTCTATAATTCATGCCATATAAGAACTCATGGGCGTTCATGACTTTCTTGCTTAAAGTGTTGATGAAAAGAAGGGTGGAATCTCACATGAGCATTACGGACTACATTGCAGCAATCTTTGTATTATTTTCTGCCCTTTTTTTTTTTTTTTTTGCCAAAGGACAAAAGCATTATAACCTTTCCCAAGAAATAAAGAACTGGCATTAACCAATCTTTGGAAAGTGTATACTGGAAAGCAAATGCATTGAGAGAATTGTTCACATTGCCTCCACTGGTTTATTTGAGTGGTGTACATTTCAGCGCACTCATGTGTCAAAGTTCCCACTTGATCTCGTAACTAATCACAATCTCATAGTCTCATTTCTGATATCTTTGTCTCATATGTATAGATCTTATACCTGTTCCATGCAAATTGGAAGGGGCTTACTGGTTAAAGCGGAAGATACCCCTTAATGTTAAGTATGCACCTTGCTGCACTCCAAAATGTATTAGACTTAAAACACAATTGCTGCACGTGGAGCCAATATCCCCATTTAGATTAACTACAGAAGCAATAATCTTAAATGTATGTTGCATTGCAAGATATTTAAAGGTTACTCTGAGATTTGTTACCACAAGAGCAACATATAAATGAATGTGATGTACAGTATATCTAGGGGGTCCATGAGAATATGTTTCTGCAAAATATGTTTGTAGCTCAAGTGTCTGCTAAGCGACAAGTAACCATTATGATTTGTTATGCCTGCAAGCTGCATAGTAATCTTTTAGTAGTATAGTATAGTTTTTAGTAATCTGCAAAGATTTTTGCATTCCTCTTGTAAACTTAATACATTCTTACTGGTCTCTCTCATTTTCTTTTAGGTAGTTAAATGTTAAGGTTCAACAGTGTAAAGGTTTGAAAGTCTGCGTTTCAAATCAGGCTCTTACCAAAAACAGGACAGGCAAATTACACAACCAATAAATGCACAAAATGATTTTGCTGCATATAAAAAATCTCATAATTAGAACAATTAATTGTACGAAATATTAAAGACAATTTATAGCCAATACTCTCATAACGTATATATTTTTTATTTATACTCTGTCAGAAATAATTTAATCCTGGTCAGAGATTAGTTTAGAAAGTTCAAAACTTTAAATAATTTACTGCATGGAAAAAAAGTCCGCTCTGCAGTGAGTGTGTAACGTGAAGTGCTGACTTAAAAAGACTCTGATGACATGAGAGTGACTGTGACCACAGCAGGTATAGAAAAATTCATAACAGGATGTGGTCTGAGGTGCTATCATACTACCTTTTTCTTTCTTTCTTTTTTAAGTGATCCCTGTAACACAAAGTTTTATTTAAATTAAATTGAACAATAATAATAAGTATGAATAAATTATTGATATATTTAAACTACATCAATATATTAATAATTTATGAATAATATTACATTTGTAATAAATGTGAAAACTAATGTTTGGCATGCATTTTTCTTTCTTCCTTTACTAATTTTAATGTATTATGTTTTTACATCTAATCACCTATAATTATTATGTTTTTACCTTATCACCTATGATCATATTGAAAGGGGGTAATTCTTATAAAAAAAAAAACAAAAAAAAAAACTGTTGTTTGCTGTTGCTGCTTGTCACCAGCACACAGGAAATGTGTGCTTGAAACAGAAAGACACCCTCTAAACACAGACCATGGTTCGTCATTCTCTCTTTCGTTTCATGAATTTCAACATTATGCTTTCTTCATTTAGTTGGCTGGTAAATAATCAAATAACACATTTGCACTTTTGCTGTTCTCTCATGTTTAAGACTGGCACAAGCTCAACTGGCACTCTAGCCAAAACACTGCCGTGTCGCCCCCACTTTACATTTAAAGATGCATGTGAAAGACCGGAGATTTTGTGTATTGATACAAGCAAATTGACGGAATGCATAGTCAATATAAAAAACTGCATGACAAGTAATTTCTTACTGCTAAATTCTGAAAAAACTGTTGTTAATTATCTGCTATCTGTCAGCAATCTTTCCTTTGAAAGCCACATTTCTAATATTTGTAGAATTGTGTTCTTCCATCTCAAAAACATATCTAAATTGCAACCTATGCTCTCAATGTCAAATGCAGAAATGGTAGTTCCACCTTCCACTGTAAAAAAATCACTCAATCAATTGAATTATCAATCAATCACTTTTATTTATATAGTGCTTTTAACAATACAGATTGTAGCAAAGCTGAACATTATCAAGAAGGGGAACCGAGTGATGGTAATGTATAATAATGAGAATTAAACTATTTATTTATCAAATGCAGAGACGGTCTCTGTAGTCAAGATGACGATAATCACTAGAAATCAGGTGTCCCCTACTAAGCAAGCCAGAGGCGACAGCGGCAAGAAACCAAAACTCCATCCATGAGAGAATGGGGGAAAAAAACCTTGGTCTACCAGGCTTAGTTGGGGCCAGTTCTCCTCTGGCCGGACGCCCAGCACCTAATTTCCAGTTCAATTTTAAGCACATGTCAGATTGTGTACAGGATATAAATGTGCATATAAATGTGTGTTTGTGTGCATCTGGGTCTGGCGATTTGTCCACGGAGCTCATCTAGGTGTTCTTGTCTCTAATGAAGATCATCTCTTTGTGCTGGTACACCATCTGATCTGGATACGGACTGGGGAACAGGATAAGAAAGAGACAGACTAATATTAGCATAGATGCCATTCTTTTTACGATGTAACAAGTACATTGTGTGTTAAGGGGAGTGTTCCCAGTACCGGCTGATCTAATTAATGCAGCCTGACAATCCTTTAATCCTTTAAATAAATTACATTATTACTGGCAGCTGGATTTAAACAAATTTAAATCGACAGTAAGTTAATAGCATATCTTTGAACAAACTATTGCAAATAAATTTGAGTAACTAGCATCCAGCTGCATAATTACAGCAAATCTTTTTATAGTGTAAGGTTAGACTATTGTAATGCTTTATTGGGTGGTTGTTCTGCGGATGGCAGATACCTTTCCTATTTAGCACCCGAACTCTGGAACAATCCACCTAACACTGTTCAGGAGGCAGACACACTCTATCAGATTAAAGATTCATCTAACCTGGTTTACAAATAACACACATTGTAAAAAATTCCAATTAACAAAATGTGGAAAGGGCAAAAATGTATTTAATAATTAAAAATATTTAAGTTTAACCAATTTTATCGCTTGGGCTTAGTTAGTCAGAGCCCCTTAAGGGACATGGTGGAGGAACAAAGTCGGGAAAGAATTATTTTAAAAATTATATTTTTTAAATCTTTTGCATTCTTCTGCCAAATGAATTGCGTTCTCTCACAAAACTTTGTGTTCTCTGGCAAACAAAAATTAGCATTCTCTGTGTCACAGTCAGCTGGAAGTGTCACGGTTCATTGTTTGTATTACAATTAATTCGTGTTTCTGGTACTTCTCTATTCTGTTGGATTATCCGTTTCTGACTGGATCTGGACTTTCGATATTTTGAACTTTTTGCTTTGTTTACGACTCTGTTTCTGCTTGTGTCTCCATTAACATTGTCTGCCGGCACTCGACTGTTGTTATCCTGACTCTGAGCCTTTATTAATAGACCTTTTTGCACTTAATCTCACAACGCCTCACGCCCCCTTTTGTAACAGAATAAACCGACAGCCTAGAGTTCAGCAACGGTTATTTTAAAAGGCTTGCTTAGATCTGCGGATTATTCAGGATGACTTTCTCAGACAGATTTTTTGCACTCGTGTGCCAAGACCTGCCGTTCGAGGACTTTGTTGCCAAGTTGGTTCATATTGTGATTTCGGTAACACTTTAGAATACAGTATCTTACTTACTGCATAACTAATAAGAAGTTACTGTGGAACTAATAGGTTGTTCTTTATTAACCCTCAAGTCACT
>JAUMHP010000057.1:425520-439533 GCA_032361065.1 Enteromius trimaculatus
GCATTAACTGACTGCGGTGACGTGAGCCGGCTAGCAGACGGTCGGTTTAGCCAGTCTGTCTGCTTCCTGACCTGGGCACCAGTTAGTCAAGTTTGAGATCTAAGACTATGTGCCATATTTCTAGAGAGAAGAGCGGCACCACCCCAAGAAGAATGAAGACCATCTCTTAAACAGGTCAGGTCTTCCCCAAAAACTCATCCAATTGTCTATAAAACCTATGCTATTTTGCGGGCACCACTTAGACATCCAGCCATTGAGACCCAGCATCACCCCGTTAAGCAGGGAGGGAACCAAAGCATATTACAGTGTCTGACATTGTACTTAAATTTTGAAATTCAACCACAGTATGTCAATTTAGTTTATTTGTGTTTGCTGCGTTCATCGAGAAGCTGCACAAGCCTCAAAAGTTTAAGGTCCTTGCACCCTGACTGAGTTCGAAACTAAGATGCAGAGGCTGCAAATGTAGAAAACGTGAGGTTGTATTTAGTTATATAAAACGAATAAACTAATCAGAACATAGGCTACAGTTGAAATACACACACACATGCAGCCACGCACACACAAACATGTTTAAATACATTTATGTTGTTAATAAATAAATAACAATACATTTTTGTAACAGCAATATCTCCAAGTTTTGTTTTTCACTGTAAAAATGTAATAATTTGCCAATGCAAAGAGAGTACCGCCACCTTTTCCCCCAACTTCAAGCACTGATTATAACACAAACAAATCATCCTCCTGGCGACTCTTTTTTTTTTTGTTGGTCAAAAGCAACAAATCCAGTGACTTTTACTGGTGTTTTTCGAGACTTCTGTGGTGTTTGGAGACTCGAAAGCACGAATCACTCTGCAGGTAGCCCTTCTGTGCTCAACGAGCAGGAGGTGCTGCCGTGAGCCCCTCTCCCATCCAAAAGCACTCACAGGCGGTCAGTTTCTCAGTAGCCTCGCGCAGCAGTCAGAGCAGAGAGGAGACACACACCCCTCCTCGTCCAGGCTGCAAATGAATCGCACATGGCCGCCGCCGTTCCCGTAAATGTAAATGTTAACTCACTCTCACACAAAAATAAATCACTGCATTTAAATTGACTCATGACATAGCTCTCCATTCACTCTAGTCTACTCTCTTGCCAAGTTCGCTTGTGCCAGCTCTTTCTAGTTTGTTATCAATCTCGATTTACATAGGCATTTACTACAAAACCCCAACAGTCTTTTTAAAGACTAAACCCACAAACATTCTTGTTAAAGTTTAGATCAAATCTCATCCCTAGCAAGTAATATTTACCTGCTAGGCAGTAGCTACACTTTGCTAAAACTACCCATGCGACTAATACACACACACTACAATCGTTAAGTAAATAATATAATCTGAATAGTCTGTGAAATAATTATTTTGTTGGTTTAATTAAAGATCATGCCTAAGTCCCTACTGATTAGCCCCTGATACGTCTCTCAACATAACACACAGTTACATATTGCCTAAACTTTATTGAAAACACATAACAGAAATGGAGAAATTTCTTGTGAGGAACCAACCAATGCACCACCAGCTGCAAAAAAGCTTTGAAGGTACGATGAAGCATACCTGCAGTTTGGGTTTACAGTCACGGCTGATCTGAGACCTCAGTGTGTCGTGTGTGCCGAGGTGCTGGCAAACGACAGTATGAAGCCCTGCAAATTAAAAAGGCACCTCGAAACAAAGCATGCTGGGGTTAAAAATAAACCAGCTGAATATTTTAAAAGAAGGCTTGATGGCTTCCATCAGCAACAAGCAACCATTTCAGTGCACAGCACTGTGTCTAAACAGTGTTTGGAGGTGTCGTATGCAGTGGCCAAAAGAATCGGTAAACTGGGTAAACCGCATACAATCGCAGAGACTCTCATTTTGCCGGCAGCACAAGACATGTGCAGAATAATGATAGGCGATAGTGCAGGAGCCAAACTCGGTGCAGCACCGCTGTCCAATAACACAGTCGCTAAGAGAATAGTAGACATGTCGATTGATATCACAGAGCAACTGATAGAGTTCGTAAAAAAGAGTCCTTACTACGCGCTGCAGCTGGACAAATCCACTGATATTGCTGGGCAGGCACAGCTTCTCACCTTTGTCAGGTATCTGCGAAACAAGACAATTGAGGAGAATGTCCTGTTTTGCCGGCCTCTTCAGTAGCACACTACAGGAGAAGCCATTTTCAATGTCCTTGATATTTTAATCCGTGACAATAGTTTGGCTTGGGACCGATGCGTTGGCCTATGCACGGATGATGCACAGGCAATGACAGGGCATGAGCGTGGCCTAGCTGCTCGTAATCAGCAAGTAGCTCCACTTGTGAAATGGACACATTGCATGGTTCATCACGAAGCACTAGCTGATAAAAAAAAATGCCAGTTCTTTTGGACTTTTTGAACCAATCCTTGAAAATGATAAATCTCATCAAATCCCGACCGCAAAACAATTGCTTGTTTGGGGTCCTCTGCCAGGAGATGGGGTCAGGGCATGAACAGCTTCTTCTGCACACTGAAGTTCGCTGGCTCTCCAGGGGGCGGGAGTTACAGCGGTTGTATGAGCTGCGAGAGGAGGTGAAGTGGTTTTTGACAGAAATCAAATCAGATTTGGCGAAGCATCTGGATGACACTAGGTGGCTTGCGTCTCTGAATGGCCTCAACCTGTCTTTGCAAGGCAGTGAAACTCATATTTTGCTCATTGCAGACAAAGTGCACACCTTCACACAAAAAGACCTCTGGCATGGCCGCATCAGTCGAAGGAACTGCGACATGTTCTCCAGCCTTGCAGACATGGTCACTGATGCAGGCACGTCACACGATTTTCGTTTTTTGTGAAATCAGCTTTTTTGTAAAATCATCCGGGGTCTTTTGAGATCGCTCGCAGATCACTCTGTTTCGGATATTCGGATCAACCCCGTCCCACTCTGCAATGTACAAATGTTCTTCTCTGCAATCGCAATTCTTTTCAGATACGATTGAAACCCCCCCCAGTCTTTATCTGGAAAGACCAGACATGGGTTTTAACTCATTGGTTTCATCAGAAGTGTAGAATGTTACAGTTTCTAGATGGAACATGGAGTATGTAGCCAAATACACGTCTGCTGATCAGGAAAATTTGGGCTTTCAGTGTCCGTATTCTTATGAAGAAACCTAGCCAGACACAAATTACTACTGTACGGCTTTCGCGGAGCTAGAAACAGATTTTCCATCGTCTCCTCATCCCATTCCTTCTCTTGGATTTTAGGTGAGTATGAGGCATCCATGACTACGTATTTCAACCGTCTTTTGTATTGATCCACAGAAATGTTGAGCCCTATTTATCTAAATGGTCTGAATTGAATGCAATCTGATGCCTAAGTCACGTGGTTCGCAAATGTGGTAAACATTCCTTGAACTTTCATATCCATAAAGCCATCAAAAACATTTATCAGAGCGTCATTTATAACATAACACTGGACTCACAGGTACAAACAACATATTTCCTCACTACGCACGATGTAGGATGACACTGGAATTTCCCGCATGACGATTTATGCTTCTGGATTTTATTTTAAGATTAAAAGGTCACATATGGATATCATATATTATTTTTATGAGGTCGAAGGTCAAGGCAATTAATCTTTTTGACAAGCACCCGCATATTCTTTTTCTCCAGTCATACATTTATTTTATTTTTTTATTATTATTTTTTAACCTCAAGAAAATTAATTTAAAACAGTTAGGCCACTTGTTCTTTCTGTGATATGACTCTGCTCTGCTGACCTACACATGTAGAAAGTGTATATAAGGGAATCAATATCAACATGTGTGAAGCTGCTATTATGAATAAATAATATTTAAAAACAACAATATTGGTCTAGTTTTGCCGGTATTCGGTAATGTGATATATCAAGATAATGAATACAGTATGCACAGTACTGTTATAGTGGGCACTATAGTCAGATTTTTGTATTCGCAGTGATGTACATCACAGTGTCAAATACTTTAATATTTAATCCCAATAGGTTATTTCTGTAGCAAATATAGCTTTTGTTCATTGATAATGTTAATGCATTAACAGGCCGGGGCCTAACTCAATTTGGCGCCCTAGACAAGATTTCCGGTGGCACCCCGTTGCAGTAAATTCCACTGCTAGTGTGCATATACTCATAAGAAACTTAATAGCTTTGTCTTGGACATTATTCTATTTAAATAAAGCAATTGCACAGTCAAAATACTTAGAAAGAATTAAATTAAATTAAATGCGTAAATAAAATAAAAACAAGTGACATTAACTTATAAATACAATACAAATATGTCACTGTGCAAAATAAGATATTAAACAAGCATTTGCCTGAAGAAGGGATGATGGGGGTAGTTATGTTACTATTTTCCATAACTACTAGGCCCTTTCATAACATTAGCTGACGTTAAAACTAACAGATAGCACTAGCTATTTATTGATTAGCAAACCATGTTATGCTAACGTTAACGCCCTAAAGTCGACAGTCACTTCTTTTTTTTCTTATCAGTGCAAAAGACACAAAAAATACTGTTGGCCTTGGTCACACAAATTAATGTTATACACCTTTCAAATCTGTTAGGCGTCTACTTTTTTTTACTCTCAGTAACAACAAAAGTGTGTGCTTTTGCAAAATAAGAAAAATAAAGTGCACGTTTTTTTCTTTGTTCTTTCCGCAACTGTTTTTAGAAACGCATCAAGAAAAAAATGACACACGGACATGAGAAATATATCTATAGAAAGCTTTAAGTGTCTACTTTTAAATGCAAGTCTTATGCGACCACGGGCACGAGCCACATTTGTTATCAATCATCTTTCGGAAACAGCAAAATAATATAATTAACATCATCACATTACACCTGTCTTTGTCGCGTTTTTCCTCCCCTAGGCACCAGACAGTATGGGACATTTTGAAATGTTTAACTTGTTGACTCATCAAAAACGAGCACCGGAAGAGGATGGGTGGGGGGGGGAATACATTATTATTATTATTGCTACTACTACTTAGTAGTATTTGCTATGCAGTTAACTTAATGTGGGCTTATTCTTTTCTGAAGTCATAAGACCAAATAGTTTTTAGTGGAAGTGACACTTTTTTTCTTCCTCCATTTCTGGCGCCGGCCCTGTGCATTAACTAAGGTTAACTAATGATATACCGATGGGTCTTTGAATTATTTTCCACTTTAATCGGTGTAAACTTTTTGTGCTATACATTTATTGCTTTATTGTATTTAAATTTTCATATATTTTTGTTATAAGAAAAAAGGTACTGAACTTGTTTTACTGTATTATGACAGCACTTTTTGCAACTAAGTTTCAATATCGTAAGAAGTATAACCAAATACTGTGATAAAAGCTTTAGCAATTGATCGCAACATGAAAAACTGACATCGGCATATGCCTATTGCAAGCAGTAGTGCAAGTCAATTATGTTTAAGGACCAAGATGAGTTTGTGAGCATGAGATCCACATACACAGACGAGGGTTATTGGAATCTGAATGAATGAGCGTGTAGGGTTAAATTGCATAATCAAAATGTCAAGAAATTATCATGAAATTCAAATAATTCATAATATCAAATAATTAATAGGAGTGCACATAAAGGACAGAACATGCAGGGAACATTCTTTCAAGTCACGGGATAGGGTCGTCTGGGAGCACTTATAGGTATGCATCACTCACAAGTCCTATATAAAACAATATAAAATTATTATTAAATCCTTGTGTTACAAGCAACAAGAACTTTATTGTGAAGATATCATAATGTACTTCCAATTCTGTTGTTGTTGTAGAAAACCCCATGTTTCATTTGTTATCCACTTCAGTATTTCCCAAGCAAATCATAAAATACAAATAACCTGGATTAACCAACAGAGAAGACCTGATTCCCTGAACTGAACCTCAAACCCTTATGATTCAGAGTGTCAAAAACCATATGTATCATACAAAGTGCATTCAGTGGACTCTCATCAAGCCCCACATAGGCTATAAAACTAATAAAAAAATTGCAAATCCACGCAAGGAGGTGGATGTTATTATGGACAATATGCGAGTGATATTCTGGAGCATTTCACTCAGCATAGTAGTGTGTAAACTGCCATTTCTGAAAAGTATTGATAGGATCACAGTCCTTGAGGAAGATGCTGTCAGCTTTAACTCCAGCTTCCAGGCAAATGGGCCGGGAACGACCCTCCATCATCACATGCTCCGTCTAGACATAGATATAGATGGTAGACTTTGGTCAAACAATGTTTACACATTTAAACTGAGCACAGTTCCTACGTTAATATATTAAATCAAGAATGCATACAGCTGCACACAAGATGATTTATAAGAGAACCTCATGCTTTTCATAGAAAACTTAAAAGTTCTTGGGTGCTGGTCAATGTTAAAATACACCAACAAATACCACCGTTACTGTACTGTGTGTATCACTGTGCAGTTCCAATAGATTCCAACAGTAACATTAGTTTATATAACCTTTTAGTAGAAATTGATTGAATTTACATTTCCTTAATATTTTTATGTGCACAATTTTATAAAGGATAACAAAGCACCTGAGGGCATGCTAATTATTGGCAATGTAAGTTTGGTAACAATTAAAAAATATATTTTTGATCCCAAAAATAAGGTGGCCTTAACTACTTACATTTAAATTAATAATTTAGCATTTATCATGAACATACAGTACATTATTATTATTTTTTGTACATAGTAATAACACTTTTTCATTTATTTTCATTTATTTCTTTTTCAAGACAGTTAGTGATCAATAACAGAGCAGGCTGTAAAAAGTAAATAATACTCTGTGTTATGACTTTTCCAAAAGCCAAGTCAAGCTAGTTAGTTAATGAAACGGGAAGTATGGGCTGCACAGGTGCACTGATCTTTAAATAATGAAACACAAAGCCTGGCAACTAACAACTGGCTTTCTTAGTGAAAGCATGCATGCCTTGATCCTAACAGCTTAAAAAGCAGATACACAAAGATGGGAAAGGCTTTAGGAAAGCATTGCTAAAGACCTGGGTGTTTATAAATCCCATAGTAAGATACCATGTCTACATATGTAGAAATTATTTACCATCTACAGCAAAATACCTGAAAACTTTACAATATGCAGAATACGTTTTTTGTTTTTGTTCATGTATCAGAAAAATTGTGAAGAATGCTGTTCAGTGATGTTAGGACAAAAAGTAGAAAACAAACAAACAAACAAAAAATATATATAGCTAAAATCCTGCAACATCGCATAGAGCACCTTTAAGGCAGAAGTTTTTTTTTTTTTTTATAAAACATGCACAATGTTTTGTTTGAGAGGTAAAGGAGCCTCAACCCTGCAATTCCAAAACCTCTTCCCAAATGTGAAGTACAGTGGAGTATCATGGTTTAACACTTTAACACTAACTTAAAGAGTAGACTGTTAAGCTCATCACACACCAGCCGTGACACGCCATGTCTTTAGATTGTTTTGAATGGTACATATGCTCAACACTTTGTTAGAATTTTTGTGTTCACATATATTATTAAATTAAAACAGCTTGAATTAAAAAAACAAAAAAAACAAACAAACTTCAACAAAATTGGAGAAAAAAAACAAAAAATATTTAAAATCAAATGACTGACTCTGTCAGTTCAGTATCATTTTATTTATATTTAGCTTAACATTAACCATGGGAAAAGCAAGTGATCCAATTTCTGTTCAAACATTTATAACAAGCATATTGGGATTTTATTTAATATTTCCTGACCCGCTATTCACATTCTTTATTGATTAATTTATCAGCGTTACTATACCTAGATATTAGATTTTCTGCTTTACTTACCAAACCTTTGCCAGACTTGTGCATCCAGCGGAGATGTGGCTTTGTGTTGTCACATAGCTCCATGATAATTTGTTTTTCCCGAACAGCCAAGCAGGAAGTGTCCTGACGAAGCAACCTTAACCAGGTGTAGCTAAAGTGTTGACTCTGCAAGGCATGAGAATACAGAAAAATCTTCAGTAAATGATGCGTGTTTTTTTTTTTTTATTGAGGGATTGTACAGAATGAAATATCTATGTAAATAATATGTCTGATTCGGATTTACCTTAGCTGTGAGATCACATTTATCAAAAAATAAACTGTCATTTTGAAATACCAAACATTTTCTGGTTCCAGCATTGAAAATCTAAAGAAATAAACGTGTTTGTAAGATTAGTAACATAGAATAATAAAGATGTGTAAAGTGGCGTAAAGTTTATTTATTTTCTACCTACCAGTCCTTCTGCTTTGACCAGAGGGGCGTCCAAGTCTGGGTAGACATTCTCCAAGTACCATTTAAAGCTTTTACACTTTAGTTTTTTTCTAAGCTCAATCTGTTCCGTCAGATTTCCTATATCGGTCACACTTTTGTCCAGCAGATGGTGGTAGCCATGGCCATAAAACAGCTCTTTATAGTCATCCAACCACACCTCTGCAACCCTGGCCAAGTTTCTCTCGACTGTCTTCACCCGGTCTTTAGGGAACTTGTAAGGGTTATCACCACGGAAGATGTGGCCGACACGTGAGCAGGGGATGATTTCAATCTCACCTCCACACATCCAGATCTACAGCACAAATAGCACATTACCTGTTACCACTGGGAATGTACACAATTATTCCATAATGGCTCAACTTTTTTTTTTAAGGTCCATAAGCTATTAACAAAAAGGTGAGATGTTATGCTGTTTGCCCTAAATGTACGTAAGCTTCATTTACACACCATTCAACAGTGCACTTGAAAAGTTACAATGTTTATTAATAGTATAATGTACTAATGGTTTTTATTAACAATCCCCCCTGAGATGATCACTTTAAATCTCTGATTAAAAATTATATGACCCTGTAAATAAACCTTTGGCTTATTTACCTTGAAAGAGATTTCCATATTTTCCCCACCCCAGACATCCAGGCCTGGATCATATGTCCCCAGTTCATAGAAATAGCTCTTGTCTATAGAGAAAAGCCCCCCTGCCATAACAGGACACCTGTGCAAACAAACAAAAAAAAACTTGGATTTTAGATTTACATTTTTTTTTATTATACAAATGCAGTATAACCTATTATTAGAACTTAGTACACTGAAACTACAATATTTGTGACCCTGGAACAGAAAACCAGCCATAAGTACCACAGGTATGTTTGTAGCAATTGGCAGCAATATATAGTATGGGTCAAAATTATTTTATGCCAAAAATCATTAGTATATATTAACTAAGTGAAGATCACATATAATATTCTTGACAGTTAATTTCTAATTGTCTATCTGCTAAAACATGAAAACAAATACAATTACAATAACGATTCATGTTTGTTCCAAGGCCTAACTGTGAACAGTAAACTCTTTCTAACAGCGGCTCCAGCCATCCCACGTTGCACTCAACGTGAGAGTCCAGGGCAGGATATTCAGTGGAAACATATTGAGGGAAATATTTTATCCCTGACTAATGAGTGCGATCGATGTTAATGTCTTTAGTGGTTACGGCCCTGGTTGGCTCAGCTTTTCATACAAATTAGTTGTTCACATTAAAGATAAAAAGTGCACAATATTGTGTACTTTTAAAAATCACTGATGATCACACAATTTATTTATATATATTTTTTTTTGCAACCAGAAATTATCAGGACTTAAGCACCAACGACTGATACAGTGGATGTTTTTTAAAGTGTCTCTTCACAAAAGTATTATTGTATTAAATTATGTATTAAGTTAAAATAGGTCATTTTTTTTCTTCATGTGATTGGACAGCAACATATTCAGTCACTGGACAAGTAGGTTCATACACCTTAATTTCATTAGGATATATAACAGAAGGTCATGTTATTATCTGTAAGCTTTCTAAATATCACTTTTTTTGTAAACTAACTATAATGAAACTATCAAAGTGTGTTAAAATAACAGATTTAAATCTACAAGACCTAAGAAGAATTCCTGTCCTGTGGCTCTCTCTAGTGGACAATGTTAGCATTACAGTCTTATTACCGTCACTAATAAAAAATGACTGATATTTTAGAAACTCGTTACCCTCTGAGAATTTTCCTGTTGTCCATGTGTAATAAGATAATGTTATAAGATTTGTGAAGGTTGAAGATTGCATTCACAACATACTGAGATTCACAAGATTTGTGGCAACACCCACAAATATATTGGTGTATATGAATGCATCATTGCTATCATTTTATACAAGAAAAATATGTGTAAACATATTCATCTGTTTGTATTATAAAATAGAAAGGGCTAAGTTCTTTCCCCAAATATTTAACATTTATTCTGCACACCATTATGCAGCGCTTCGTTTGTTGTTAGGATGGCAAAAGGCCAAGTGGACCCCCAGTGTTCAAGACAGTTACGGCCCTGTTACAGACAGTTACATCTCCCAATGTTTCATGCTCCATTGCTTCATCGAATTTAGCCTGTTATTGTTTTGAAAAAGTGACCTCCAGTGGCGAAAGCATACATATTGCGCCTTTGAGTACGTTTTTGCTTGAAACGTCCAACGGTGTTTGTAGTAGATTGTTTGATTCAGTAACACCCTCTAAAATACAGTGTAAATAAGCACTTGTCATCTTTGTAACCTGCAAAAGTACAACTAAACCAATCAATAAACAGATCATTTAACAAATCTGATCAGACAACTTGCTCTGAATTTACTGGGTATGCCATTTCATTGATGTTACCTGATAGGGTCTGAATCCTTGATCTGGTTCTTTCTAATATATTCCTCTGGTAGCGCACTCCAGCCAAACACCAGTGGCCATCTGAAAATGCCTCTTTGGAAGCTATCAACAAGCATGTAACTGTGTAGACAAAAAATAAAAAAAAAATAAAATAAAAATGAACGCATGAATTTTACTAGTTTAGTGCAGCATTGGAGGAATCATTGGAAAGGGCTATTGAGTCTCATGTGCTATGTTATGGCAATGTGTCATGTACAAAATGTGGAGCACAGCATTTATTTAATTGCATAACTGAATATACTTCATTACCTCATGTCCTTATCACTGATGACCTCAATAACAGGACAGACCACTTTTTTGCGATCCAGGTAAACTCTTTCTAACAGCGGCTCCAGCCATCCCACGTTGCACTCAACGTGAGAGTCCAGGAAAGTCAACACTTCACCTGCAGATAAAACAACATCTGTTGAACAACCAATAAGGCCATACATAATATTATAGCTACAACACAGGTATGAGACACATTAAATTAAGATTAAATTAAGCACAGATCCATAGATGTAGGTCCTTTGTCACTACACTGAACTGAATCAAATGTGAGTGTACAGTACCTGTGGCAACAGCAGCCCCTGCAATTCTGGCTCTGATCAGGCCTTGTCTCTCTTTCAGACGGATGATTCGTACTTTAGGGAACTGAGACATATAAACATCTAACTTTTCTTTCAGGTAGTCTACAATAGAAACAGAAATGAATTTATTCAAAGAGAAACAAATATCCAGAAAAGTCTTATTCAATTTTAGGCACTTCTCTTTTAAATTACAATAAAAAGTTGATTATTATTACTTGGTCTCAAGATTTTAATGATTAAAACCTGTCAATGAACTCACTTGATTAAATTCTTTGAAATGTGAGCAAATCCATCAAACCTTTGGTGCTGCAGTCGTCCACCAGAATGATCTCTTTGAGCAGGTGTGGTGGAGATCTGTTGAGCACACTGTGCACCGATCGCACCAGAGTGGACCAAACCTCATCCACAAAACAGAAGATCACACTAGTATTGGGCAGGTCATCATGAACAAGGTTTTCTGAACATCTAAACCACACAGAATATGGAGGTGTTACACATATCTCGCCAGAACAGAAAATTTGCCATGACCTGCAGGGCTGCAACAAAAATAATCTATGGTTCAAACTCACATTTGAGGTCTGGTGTCTGGGATGGCTCGGTCTATTGGTATCTGTTCACTCAGGAATACATTAAAAAATCCTTCACTCCAGCGTCTTCGGCTCTCCAGTTCTTTATCTCTGGGAACTCTTGCAGGCTGTCCAAACTGTCCCACCGCGCTAGGATCTCTAGGCTTGTCTGTCACATCTAGGGCCATAACCTTATGATGCCCCCTGGACCCCCTCACCCGCACACTTGTAGACTGTGGTACTCGTAATGTCTCCTCTACTGGGTCCTGAGCCTTAAGTTCACTTGCTTTTTGAATAACAGCAGGTTTTGTTTTGTTGAAAGTTTTGCCATGCTTCTCTGAATTTTCAAAAAAGTTCTTCTGTTTATCGCCCTCTGCTGGTTTAAGCATTTCATTGCTCAAGTTCTTTTGTAAACCTGCATCTACATCATTAATATGATGTATTTTCTTCACACCCTTTTCTTTGAGTGCAGGAGGATGTGTTTTCTCCTCGAGAGCAGGCAGCGCTTTAGTAAATAAATGTGCTGTGACATCTAGATTTGTATCCGTCTGTCCAGTAAAAGCAGCTTTTATTTTGTTTATCTTTGTGGTTAAATTCTTCATTTTGCCATTAATGACAGTTTTGCTAATAATTGTTCCCTGCACAAGGGAGTTCACAATTAGATTCACTTTACTTTGATTAATTCCCTCACTTTGTTTCTCAAAAGACTTATCAGCCATGGACATTGGATTCAAATGTTTGTCTTGTTTAGCTTGATTTTCTGGCCTCACCATTGGTCTTTTTCTGTAAACCTTATTAACTTCCCTTTCAAACCGGTTGCTGTTTTTCAAAAACTCCTCCTTGCCTAAGTTTACTTTTTGCTGGGGGTGTTTGAGCAGATCATCTACTCTGTCTTTCCTTCTTACCTGTTTTAGTGCAATCTCTCTCTCTTTGAGATCCTGATTCACATCACTGAAAGATATCCGTAATGCTGCGATGTCAAAAAGGAGCCAGATCACAGACGCAATGAACACAAAAGCCAAGACCCTCCCGCTGCCCCTTAAATACTTCCTAAGTTTCATTATTTTAGTACTATAAACGAATGAAGAAAAAAGTATTTTCAGTATATGCTCAGATCGGTTCTGATCTGTTCTGAGTGATTCCACATTCTAGAAATGCAACTACCTAAATATTAAAAAAGTCAGAAACAAATATGAAACAGCTATACGACTTTTAAGTATGGCTAAGAGGCAAACGCGGTGGGTTAAAAATCAGTTTTTAACAACATAGCAGAGAATTCAAAAACGTTGCAACAGGCTAAATGGCCAGCAAGAACTACAGCACAATGAAACTACTCTGTCGCATGGACACAAACATTAGTTAAACTATCGCGATAATAAAAAAGGGGATTTGATTGTGGTTTACCTGAACCTACAGTGACGATGTTCATTCATGACTGGTGTAAATAGACCGTCTGAGAGTAAAAAACTTGCTAGCGAATGCTGTTAATGGCAAACACTGTGAATGTAACGTTAACAACAGAAAGTGTATTCCGAAGTCAAAAACGACTGCGTGGCAACACTTCTGCCCTATGATCTAAACTAAACTAAACTATACTCTGTTGTCCTGGTTAACTTTCGCTGTTTTATGCTCAAAGACATATTAGACCAACAATATATTCATATTAGAGCTTTCGTTTCAAATGAGGCTATGAAATAGTCGCGTTAATGTTCCTTGTTGTGGTCGGCGTCGCAAAGTTTCTCATCACTCACATGCTACTCCCGTTCTTTAAAATGTTTCCTGTTTTCTGCAATCGTTTCGATATTCCGAAAGATTTACCTCGACAGTTCTGTGGTGATACTTCTGAACACGCACACGCACAGCTGTGCTCATGTCTTCCACAGGGTTTTTAGACATCCTACTTTAAATCTGCAGTTCCTGCTGGCGTTTCGAACGTCAGACCTGCCCTGTTTTACACGTACCCACTTAAATGCGACGTGTCAATATTTGGAGTGATATTTTGTACGCGAAATGAATTGCCGATCAGGGTGCGGCTGAAGTTAGACACACACTGGTTCTTCTATACACTTTGAAGTACTAGGCAATATTAGCCTATAATAATTTACACAGATTAATAAC
>JAUMHP010000057.1:439633-463056 GCA_032361065.1 Enteromius trimaculatus
TTCAGTGCTTTGCTACAATCTGTATTGTTAAAAGCGCTATATAAATAAAAGTGACTTGACTTGACTTGACTTGACTTAAAACGGGTATGCTTTTATTTTTAATGCCAGTTGTTTTATGAGTAGGTAAACTGCTATTGTTTGTGATTCTAAATAAAATTAATAAATATAATTCATAAAAAGTATAGTAGATTATATTGATAAAGTGGAGCTCTCAACAAAGGTAGAGGGAAACGCAAAAAAAGGCTAAAATCACTTTTAATTGTCATTATTATTACACTTGGTAGTCTGACAAAAAAAAAAAAAAATGAAAATTTTATTTTAAGTAAAAAATGCAAAAGAAGCATTTTAACTGGTTACTTAGATAATCTTGGAAAGAATGGTAAATTAAGAAGTCTCTGTTACCTGTTATTATTCTAACAGTGGAAGATGTAATTAGTGTGGTTGAACATGTTATCTTGAAATGAGCCCTGTAACGCAGACATCTTCTTAATTGAGATCTTTTCAGACCCTGAAAAAGTGACTCTGGCATGTCCTGAGTTGAGCGGAACAATCTTACATTATGTCTTTATAACATGCTAATTAGGGATTTGGAATTAAAATTACAACAGTTGGTCTTTAATTTGCATAGAGGTCATGTTTGGCTAATGTGTCTCTTGTTGAAAACGACAGCCAGCATGACTATGGTTAAATCTGAACCAGTGACATTTCCTGCTTCAAATTATGCACAATGTGTGAATTAAATTAATTAGAGAATTCATTAAGAAATATGGCTCATGGAAACGACCATAATATTTAGTTATGTGAGGTCATTTTCTTTCATTGTTGGAGCTAATTTTTTTTATAACATGTCCTGCTGTACTATCTGCCCATGTTAACTATGATGTATGCAATTTGTTAGGGCTTTAATTAATTATGCTTACATTTTATACTAAATGTTCAGCTTGACAAAACCTTTCAAACAATTAATTTGAAATCAATTGCTTTCTTTTTCACTCTCTTTAACTAGCATGGCACTATGTGTGAAACTCTATGCTATTCCCTGCAATCTGTGACTGGCTGTAAATATCTGTAATGAGTGATCAGCTCACCTCTGTGCTGCTGCAGCTGTCAAATAAATGCATTTGGCAGTTGTAATGGTTGTTGTTAGTTGCCTACCCATGCTCACACTGCAGCACCCGCCTTAATTAGTCCTGGATTGCAATGTTTGTGGTTAAGATGGCGCAGCTATTATGACTAAATCTATAGCCTTTTAGCAGGACCTCGCCTCAAATATGTAAATTTTTTTTGCAGGCAAAGAGGCAGGGCATGTCCGGCCCATCACTTTCTGTCAATCAGCATGAGTGACAGAAAGTAACCGAAGTAAAAAAAAAATGCATAACAAATAGTCTAGTTATGTTGTACATTATTAAATTCCTTTTTATAAATGAACTTACTTTGTCATAATTTTTGTCCACCTACTATTCATTTGTTTTTTATTTCTTACCATTAGGAAACATTGTTGCAAAATGCTTGTAGTGATGCTTCTAACTAATCAGAACTGAAGATCTAATAGAAAAGGCTTAGAACAGTTTAGTATAAAATACATGTATACATGTATTTAGTATGAAATAATTATATTAGCAGATTAGAGATATTCAGCATTCATGAGTTCATTATTTAAAGCATTATAATACAGAGACATACTAAAAAGAATGATTAATATACAACCAGTATGCGTACACCTTCTAATTTATAATAATTTATTTTAGAAAATTTTACAGTATTCTTTAATACTGATTTTGGACAGCCACTTTCTTACAGTTTAGGACTTTGCTCCATGACACCTCGTCGTTTTCTAGTCAACCAATTGGTAAGGTGTGTTTAATTACAGTTGGAACTCTGCATAGTGTGGAGATTTGTTCCTTCTTCAGCTGTTGAACACTCTGCCTCTAGATGGCGGCTTAGTTCTTTTAATCCCAGTTAAGCCAAACATTACATTTAGTACTGAGAAATTGTCACATTCTGGAGCATCAATAGACCTTTGTTTTTGAGTACCAGTAAAATATTACTTTTACATATAATTACTTGCATATTACATAAAAATATCTAATACATAATACATATTAATACTATAAGTCTAATACATAATACATATAATACTTGTGTGACAATAGAAAATGCCATACACTAAGATGAGAATTTTTATGCAGTGTGTTTTCTTTCACATCTTTATATCAGCTTCTGACCCATAGTGCAAGCTGTTTAAGGACAGCTGGAGTGCCAGGCCAGAAGCCACAGGGCAGAGTTTATATACTATCTTAAGCTTAATAATTTTGGTAAACTATACTTTTAAATGAGTTGCATCTGTTAGATATTAACTGCTTTCAAATTGATTTAATAGGATATATATATACAAAAATATAACAATCAATTAAACAGGCTTGCAAAGTCTGAAATGGTTTACAATTCAGTTTTATTAATTTTATTAACTTATACACTGAATAATTTGCGGCAGATTCTCAAACCAATATACAATAGCAATGCACTTTATGAGTCCCTACACTGCAGGAAACAAAACTGGTAAATGCACTCTAATCTTTGTGTAGCTTGTGCACAATTCTACTGCAGGTAAAACAGTTTATCTTCATATATTTATAACAGTATCAAAAAAGAGCATCAAAACATGGGGATGTTTTTTGGTTTAGGGAATTGATAAAAGGCTATAAACACTCCTGCTCACAACTTGTACAAGAGCTTTAAGAGCTATTACTACCTGTTCTAACGCATACAATACTTCTTGTTTTACTCTAGTGCAGATTCAGCAATCCTTTTTGACTAAGTCCTGTTAATTTAGATGTTACAATAACCTCAAAAAACATTTTAGAGTGTAGCACCACAGGACACAGAAAAGTCAATCCTTTTCTTAATCTAATCAGCAACAGTACTTGAGTAAAGCAGTACATATTGGCCTGACTGTGAGTGAGTTGGTCTGATACAGTGGCAGGTGTTTGAATGGCAGCAGTGTTAAATGTCATTGTGTAATGCAAGCTGGACAGCATCTCAGAGTTTAGACAGAGGCTTTATTGGCCCCTCCATGCCCTGTGGCCAGCCTGAAGCCTCATGAACAGGCTGACTCCTAATGCTACAGAGAACATTACTCATTCTCAAACACCTGTTTATCAATTTGTGCAGGAAATACACAAATATATTTTTCAGAAATATTAGTACACAGCAGTATTTAATATTTCTTGCTTGTTAGTTGATGTATTGATGTTGATGTGGCCAATTCATTTATTGAGTTAAAGAAATAGTATTATGCCAAGCATTAGACTGGAATATACATTTATATAACAGTTAATAAAAGGATAAACTGCTACATTAAATTTTGAAAATAGATTAAGTAAGAATCAAATTATTTGTTTCATAAACGGTTTGTTAATTCTGCTGGAGTGTTGCGGGAAAAACAAATTATAAAGATCAAACTTACTCCTCCTTTAATCACAGAATGATATTATTTCACTTAATTGGTACTACAGATGGCCTCAACATTTGACCTTGTTTTAAGGTCTAAATCTGGAGCTACGAAATACATCCAGAGTATCACACATCTAAAATCCACTGATTTGGATCCACAAACCCGCACAATTATTATTTTATTATAAAGACAAGTTGAATACTTCTACATCAAAAGCCAGACATAAGGTGGAACTTGACACCTTTGGCCTACTGCCGAACATGTCTTTTTATTATCATACAACAGAGAAGATGAGCACACAATGTGTCTAAATTAACTTTCCCAATTTGGCACTAAATGAAATCAATTCCATCCCATCCTTTTCGCTACTTTTTCATATCCCTTTTGTCTTGTTGTGGAATCTTTTTTCCCTCTGCCTCATTCATCTGTTTTGCCCTTTCCTTGATCTGATAGCATTAAACATATAATTAAGCCATAAAGGAAGGACTGATGAGCGTCGCAGATGGTAATTGCGTCCTACGTTTGAATGAAATGATATGCATTGCTACAATTTACAGCCTGTTCCTCATATTTTATTCAGAAACCTTTTATCTCTTTTCCCTCAGAATTATTCTGCAATAAATTTAGACATCTTATCAATAGCACAGTGATAGAGGCAGAAAACTGGAGACATGAGGGAGGGGAAGAAAAGAAAAGGTGGATTGAAAAAAAGGGAAACGTCCAATATTTTCCACTGTTTGAAATAGTCTTCTAATAGAATTTTAATGTGTTTGCCTCTTTCTGTTTTATGTTTCAAGCTGAAGATTACTTTTTTAGAACTGTTTAAAATTGAGCTTTGTGCTCCTTAACATCAGAGCATGACATTTGATCCTGAACATGGCGATTGCAATGGCAAGAATATGTGTTTTATTTATATGGAAAAAGTGTGTATGTATATATATATATATATATATATATATATATAACATGATACCTTGATTGCAATTTAAACTGTTTTGGATAATGAATGTAAAAGTATAAAAGTGAAGTGCTTGAGGACGTCCTTTACCATTTTCTCTGAAAGCAAACTGATTAGATTAGCTGTGCATGTAACATCAGAGTATGAGTACGCTGAATAGGCCACCGTAGAGCAGCATGAATGGTTATTGCTGTTCACTGGAAAATTGAGCTGGTAAGATTGGTTGACTAGAATGATTACTTATTTACTTGCAAAGCTTTATCCAAAGAATTTTAGTTAAGCAGCCTGGAAGTAGAAACTGTAGGGGCAAGACAGTTTCCAACCAAAATATTCATCCATATTTAAACCTCAGTATTAAGTAAAAAGTCAAAGAGATCATTATTTTTTTTAAGTTTGAGTAAAGTGAGAGGAATTTGTGGTAATACTGAAGCTTCCAGTACACACACACAATTATGACAAGACACATAAAAATTTAATCAATACATAATTAACTTTCAGTAATATTTTCTATGAAAACTGTATTTATAATACATTATATGTGTGATAATTGAGACGGAGGCATGCGGATCCATATGCAGAATTTATTTAGAGCAAGGTCGTACAGGCAGGGTCAGAATCAGCAAACAGGTACAATATGGGCTAGGCAGGGTCAGAGTCGAAAAACAAGTCAATGGTCAGAGCAGGCAGAGAACAATCACAGGGTGAGGTAACAATCCGGGGCCGGTAAACAAGAACACAAACAGGGAACAAACACTCAGAAATTACTGCTGTGCAAATCAAGGCTTCACAAAAGTTTCTGTGTGAATCTGGTTTAAATTATGTGATAAATGAGGGTGTGGTTGATTGTGAGCAGGGGTCCGTTCTTTGTACGTCGCTTGATACATCCAAGATGAACTGAGACATCTAAGATGAGATCATCGCGCTAACTATGAGCTCACTAATGAGCGCACCAGTTGTAGATGATTAGTATAGCTGGATTGAGTTGTCTAGGATTATTGCGCGCTCGTGCGTTGGTTTAAAAGGCGACATGTATTGATAGTAGAAACATTGATCACAGCCCCTTTGATTGGCTGATGAAATGGCAAAAGAGCGAGCTCATTTTTTTTTCTCAAGCAGAGCAAGAGCTTTTATTAGAGGGTTTTGGAGAATATTAGGCTTTTATAAAAAAAAAAAATAGATTTAATTTAGATTAAATGTACTTAGGCATATTTCAATATTGTTGCGTCCGAGCGGTCGCTTCATGTTACTGGTATGGGATCTAAGAACTTAATATCAAGAATAAGATATTTATTAAAAGACTGAACAAGAACAACTTTTAACATCAGCTCACACACTCATTCCACATTCATTTGGGGGCGCTAGCTCTCTTATTTAACTCCTTTTTAATACACCAAAGGCATTTATGTGGGATTATTAGCAGAAATTATATTGAAAGTGTAATATTCGCAGGCTCATATGCTTGGAAATAATATTTCATGTCTTCCATTTGATTCGTTATAGTGCGTCACCCAATAGTAAAAAGATTTGTCCCTTTAGTACTTTTTAAACAAAGTCTCAGCTTCAGTTTTATATTGTGTCTTACAGTAATGGGTCATTAAATCTCTTTAATAATCAGATCGCTGCATTATATATACGTATTTATTATTTGTAACATGCCAGAAACCCAGCAATCGCAATAATTTTCTGCTTTGTTTATTTTGTTATAAAACAGCTCATCTTTCAAATGAATGTGTTTTTCCTCTTTGTTTGAAGTGTATAGCAAGATATAAAAGTGAAGGAACATTAGAAGGCATGGGAAAAACAGGCTATAGACTAATTTATAATGAAGTCTCACTGTAATCGTGTAAATTATTGATTTACATTGCTGCTTAAACTAAAGCCATTTCAGCTATTGTTTGTATTATAAAACTACCAGATTTTAAAAGCAGAGGATATCTGCAAGAGGTGCTCTTTATTCTTAAAAGATTTTATTCTCGAAATATTACGACTTTAATCTTGTAGTTTTAGATTCTTTTTAGATGTTTAATATAAACATATAAATAAAATTATATAATATTTTTTAATATATATATATGCCGCGAATATATCTCCATCAGATTATGAAGTGGTGAGAGCACACATTAACCAGTTATTAGAGGCCCGAGTTATTAGAGAACACTATATGTTGGGATGGCTGAAGCGGGAGGGTCTCAAGGTTATTCACTGGAGAAGTGTGTGTTTTTCCAGTCAGAAGTGAGATACCTATGTGATTTCCTTAAGGGGGTCCGATTCTTAAGGGAATCCGATTCCCAAATCACAGCAAGAGATAATACAACATATCATAAAGTTATTGTAACAGGGCTCGTTCAGCTCAAGGAATACCAAAGACGAAGATCTTGCAGGTGAAATAGAATTTAATGAAGAGCTTTTAATGAATCAGGTTTGACACTTAAAGACTGGACACCAAGACTAGGACACAGGTACTATAAATACAAATACAGAGGAGTCCGAAATAAACACACATGGGGAACACTTTGTGTCCAGCACCCACAATGAAACTTGTGGGTACTTTAATTATATATGTAACTAAAATGTGAGCACAAAATAACTGCAATATCTAATTTTAAACTTACTGTAAAATTAACAAAAGTCCAAAATAATATATAATAATATAATTTTGAACAATCATCCAGAGATTAGCAATAGTCAAAAGCAGGGTGTCTACATGTATTTGTATGTATCTGTGCTGTGACAGACACCTCAGACACTGGTAAACTTTTTTTTCCCCTTTCATAATTTGAGTCACACTGTGGATTGAGTGGATTATCTTTGCTGTGTCCCTAGAGGAGATTTAGCCTTTAAAACATTGCAGTTTCTCACTCTGTATTCCACCATACAATCCCAAAGAAACCATGAAAGTCATTAACACCTTTAACACTGATTTTGATACTGTCCAACCCGCTTGCTCCTATACAGGACTTTCTTTTTAAAACTTTCCTCCTTCAGTGAGCTGAACATGTTTGTGGGCCTGTAGCCAACACAAACTGATAGTATTGAACTGTCCCTGGTGTCATCCTGCTCTCCACTGATACTTGAGCTCGGGTAACACAAGCCATATAGGTTTAACTCGCGTTTCTGTTTGACCTGCCAAGTACTGAGATATGCCAGCTGGCGGGCTTATGCTTTGGGGTTTGGGGAGGCGGGTTGTTGGGGGTTTGTGGGGGATCGAGCTCTGCACCTCAGGCCCCTGCTGTTTAGTCATGGTGTTACTCCATTACCTTTAAGTACTGGTGCTTATGTCTGCTGGCTGACTTTAACAACCCTACTACCACTCTTGAGTCCACTTCACCTAGAACCCTCTGTGCTCTCAGTGCCTGGGGAGACGGCTGTGTAACGGCTAATAGACTTTAAAGGAAGGGAAACAAAAAAACAAGAAGATAATGTGTTTGATCGATCAGCACGAACAAATTTCATTTGAGAGATCAATAACGGTTTATAGATGATAGAACCAAACAAGTGCATTTATTTCCTGTCTGTGATTGAAGCTCTCTGGTAGAGAAGAAGAGCCTGTTTCAGATTCTGTGTGCAGTGGGAACAGAACCCCTTCTGCTGCTTTATTGCACACAATCTGTATTTAAAACTAATATCAGCCTGCTGTGCATGGCCCAGAGCTACAGCCACATAACCTGATATATAGGGAGCTCTTGTGTTCCCATTGTATTAGAATGTGAAAAAATACCTTTCCCAAACATTTCTCATTGGATATCCATTTATTTTTGTTTGTGTTTGGTGGCTATAATGATTGGTTTCTGTGGGCACTGGAGTAGTGATTTGTAATGCTTTTCTGTATCATGTAGCCCAGGCATATTACAAAAACTGATTCCGGAGAACGGTGAGGCAGAAGATGGAGTGGGGGTGGTTGGGGGTTGGGGTTTTAGGGGACTGCACGGAGGAGAGGGGGATGCCAAGTTTATACTCAACCTTTCTCTCGTTGTTCTTCTCGTCGGTGTGTTGCAGGGGTTAATCCGCATATACCCCCCAGACACAAGAGCCCTTACAGTGGGTGCGCATTGAATGAAGGCTGGTGTACATCCACAGATATGGCACAGACAGAAAGAGAAAGCTTGTCCGCACAGATAAATATTTACTGAAGGAAGTAGAGCTCCAGGCAAGCTTCTTAATCAGGAAAAGTATTTACAGACCTCAAAGGGGACCTGACTCATATTTTATGACTGGTTAATAAACAGTAAAACACCTGTTGAGAGATTTACTGCAAAAATCAAGATAATTAATGTTCATAAATGTATATTCACTGTTTATACAAATCCATGGATTATTTTCCTCATTAGTGCTGTTTGGTGTAAAACATTCAGAAACTGTTTCTTGGAAGCCTGTATTTATAATGGATTGTAAGTAAATTCTTTATGGCTTATAACATTGATGTAATATTAGTAATATAATAAGTACTGTAGTAATGTAATGTAATGTAACATAGTAATATAATATTATATAAATGTAGCAAATTATTCTAAATAAAATAAATAAAAATCGTTTATGCTACATCCATTAAGGTTGTAAGTTTGTATGGTTATAATTAGGATGACCATTTCTCTGACACCTAACAGGAGGATTTGCAGGATATGCAAATGAAGATGGGATAAAAACTGAAAATAAATAAATAATTCCAAACCTAAAGCAGTGAAAGACTTTTCAATTTTTCTAAAAAATAAATCCATTATTTTTGTAAAAAAAAAAATTATTTGGCTCATGATGATTCAATTGCTCTTTATTATGTAATTTCCAGTTATTAATAATTTCCTACTATTGTAATTTGTTTTGAGAAAAGATTGAAAATAAAAAATAAATGTAAAAGATAATAATGCATATGCCTGCCGAGTTCACTGCACTACAACTGATGATCTTCCTGAGAACTTAGCAACTAACCATGCAGACAAAATATTAAAATCAAATCAGCTAACAATACAGATACAAAACCATCTATATATATATATATATATATATATTACTAATTTTTAAGTTGGATAACATAACGGCATTGAATAAGCTCAGTGTCGATTTATTTTTAACCAATTAATTTTTCATGAACTGAAATCTGTGAATCTGTCCTTCCACAGAGCTAGATAGATAGATAGATTGTTTATCTATCTATCTATGTCAATATATGAGAAATATGTATAATAAGTTATATCTATGGGAATACAATATAATGTATAATACATTATAAAATGCTATTTATGTGTTATACATTATAATGTTCTTACAAACTATATCAATAGGCAAGTACTATGATGAAGTACTGTATTTAATTTGCAATTTTTAAAGCCATAATGCATGCATTATAGTGTATTATAAATACAACATGCACACACACACACACACACACACACAGACACTACAGGACTTTGGGTTCAAAGGACAGTACGACAGTGTCCCCTTGTCCTGGTGCATTTATATTTGGCCCAGGTTGGGCAAAGGGCTGAGACGCATATTGTTTGTGTTCATTTAAATAAGTAGAAATGTCAGCTTTCCATGGCTGCAGGCTGCTTGCATGTTAGATGATCCAGTCATTGGTGGCTGTGGTTGTGGGGTCGTGGCTGGTCCTTCCAGGTCAGTGTCAGCCATGTGGCAGTTTCGGGCCATAATTGACCTTTTGACAGAGCACAGGGAGACAGCTCCTCTCTCAGGGCTGGAATAATCACTTCGGATCTCCTGGTGCGGAAAACTCACCTCGAGTAATTAAAAATGCTTCCAGTTTGCTTTTTGTTTTGAAAAAAATAAAATAAAAAAATAATACAACTTACGTAATACAGCATCTCTTTTCACAAGTCACTGCATATGATTTCCCTTAATCTTAAATGTCCAAATACATAGAATTTTATTTGTTTCTGTCTGACTTCCACTTAGTCGACTCTATTTCAGGGTTTTGAATATAAATAATTAATTAATTAATTACAAACAATTTTACAGTTCCACAGATCTATTAATGCTGCTTTGCGATGTCCCCAGTGTAAAGCAGGCACAGTAGGCTGAATTAGGCCTTAAGTGTGTGTCCCATGTTTGATCAGTGAGCCTCCACAAAACACACACATCCCCAGGTCCGCCCTAAGGGTGCAGAGCTTCACCCGGATCTCTGACGTCTGATTTGTTAACCATGTGACCCATGGCAATGTCTTTCCCCTCACCCCACTCAGGCCTTTTGTTGTTTAGCCTTCTTTTTCAGTCTACACATTATGTTTTTTTATAAAATGCATAAAACAACAAATGCACAAATGCATTTTAACTGAACATGACATACTCCATCAAATGATATGATACCAGATACCGTATAATATAAGTATCATTTTGTCATCAAAATGTATGGTTGCATATAGTGAACTAAAGCTTCTCATATAATAAACCAAACGCAGTAGTATAAATTGAGAGTGTGCAGAGGGAGAAAAAGGCTTCAAGCATTTTTGCTTATGTCTTTAAAATGTTTACAAGACATAGAAAAATAAAGACACAGCTTCAAACGCTACAGGCTTGACTGTTGAGAATAGAGTATTATGATATTAATTAAAACACAAGTCGGCCTTCCCCCCTCTCTTCGTATAGCCCAAGGGTATACAATGTTGCACACTTGATTGAATCAGGTAGTAGCAGTCAGCTAGGCATTTTGTATTTTGCGCTTGAAGGGCTGAGAAAAATCTTAGCACAGCTCCATTATTCTCAACTTGATGGGGAAATGCTTACTGATAGCAACTGAAAGCTGACCGCTCAGAAGGCAGCACAACATAGTTTGGAACTTGCCTACATTTTTGTCGAGCCCTGCCATGTAAAACAATACACGGTGAAACTTTATAATAGCTCCACATAATTAGATAAGCATTAGTAAATAGTCGGTCCATCCTTTATAAAGCGTTTTACAATAATTAATTAATAATTAATTACTGATTATAATTAATAATCATTGGTAAGCAGTTTATAAATACAGCTACAGATGCCTTGCTAAACCGTACAACTGTGCACTTTAATTTTATTATTATTATTATTATTATTATATATTTTTTTTTTATGGCTGGCAACTACTATGTTTTATATCTGACTTATTCATGAATTATAAAAGGAATATGTCTTAATAAAGATTTATAAATGCACATTTACATAGTTTATTAATCATTTACTTACTGACAACATTGCTTAATCACTGGTTTGTAAATAACGTAAAGATTTAGAAATGACAAACTAAGTGATAATAAAATAAATGAAAATGCAATTATTATACACTATAGATATACTCAAGAACAAATATTTTTTAGCTGTATTTATAAACTGCTTACTAATGCCTATTAATGTTGGAACATTGCTTTATAAAGTATGAATTTACTATTTACTAATACTTAACTAATGATTCATAGTGTGTTGTTTTAAAGTGTTGCCAAATACATATATAAATTAAATATATAAAACAGTTGTTTTCAGGTGGTGGGTCATTATTTTGTGGAAAAAAGTTGCGTAACACAAATGTTAAATAACAAAAATAAAACAAACTATACAATTAAGCCTATATAGAACAGAAAGGCCGAAGGAAAATGACAAGCAAATGTACCCAAAACACCTTTGGCACAAAATCCGTGACTTGTTAGAACTAGCCAAATTCACCACATGGACAGAATATGTCACATGCACTAATTGTCGAAAACCATAAACAACACAGTGAAATAAAACAAACTAAATTGCAAAAGAAACTCACAGTTCTGATCCTATTTATGCATGACTTTTTGTTATGTCAATATTACTCATTTTTATAATGTTGTGACAATGCAGTACATATTGTATTATTAATAGCCTAATTTATTTATTTATATATTTTTTGTGCATGATAATGTTAATTGGATGTAAAATCTGTGTATTGAAAACAAAACCATTTTAATAGCACCATCTAATATACTATAGGCAGTAGGTTTCCCTCTAGATTTGCATGTGAGTGGTAGTAAGTTGATAAGTCGTATTCGACTCTGTCTGAAATGAGATTATGGATCTAAATTGATTGTCGAAGAATGGTTTTATTGTCCAGAGCATTTCTATAATTAGCTCTTACAAATTCACTTCTGTGTTTCAGCTATCAATGCAATCAATAGCTTATGATTTTACTTTCTCCACTGTAGAATGATATTATTGACTGACACTATATAGAAACTGTTCCTTTTCTAGCCATGTCCCTCTGTTAGGACCGGCTCATTATTGCTCTTAGTTTGTGTGATGGAAACGGACAGGAAAAACTCCATTAGTGAGTCCTCTCCTGCTCATTAAGGATCTGTCCTGCTGAGCTGTGAATATGTAAAGTTTTAATAAGCACAGTGACAGGATGAAAGCACATCTACTAGGTTTTAATGCAGAAGAAAAGAAAGGTAATATAACACAATAGAGCAGAAAGATGGCTGCAATTAGATGCACATGCATCACTACAGTTCATGGCTAAGAATGTGAGGCTGAAACTGTCAGAGCAATTTCTTTAGAGGTCGCATTAAAGTATTAATTCTATTTAAAGTGATGGATTTAGGTTGATGCTAGTGTTTAAATACAGATACAAACAATACACAACAATATTAGCTGAAAACACATGTGGATGCACAAGCTAAAAAAACAAAAATCCATATCTATATTGAGAATGAGAGATGTGACTTACCTGGTCCCATGGCATCAACATTAGGATTACAGTTATGATTAATAAAGCATTATTTTCACACGATTACTTGAAAAATGTCGTGTTATGACTTCAAAACTACATTAATATGATGGGATATTTGAAAAATTATGCTTTTGAACATTAGCATCACACATCTATGGGTTTTCGTAAACAATACGTTTTTTTGGTAGCTCACAGAGTACTGGGACGTACTTGGGAGGCTAGAAGCTCTGGTTTGAATCCCTGGTAACTACGGTTCGAACAAAGCAGTCCAAATCTGTGTAGTTGAAATGGCACAGTTGAAACACAAATGTTTTTCTATCAGTTTTACATTTGTCAACGCTATAGGTTTAGGGTTGGATTTGGTGTGGGGCACATTTCCAACATAATAGAGCATTAACTTTTAGCAACAGTTCACGGATATGTGAATTCTGAACCACCGCAATACATAGCTATATCAACTTACTAAAAATGTACCAGGGTTCATATATTGAACCTGTGTTTTAGCGTCACTCAGTGGACATTTCTCTTTGAAACTTGGGTGAAATGTGTAGTAAGGCACAGAAAGTGCACAGAGGTACATATTTTTATAAGACCAGGTTGGATATGACAGAGCAACACATCAAAATTAGAATGCTGGGCTTATAATCAACAATGTTATCTAAACAGCACTGCATTGCTTGCTTTTAGTTGAAATAGTCTTAATTACTTTGAATTTCAGGGTCAACTACACACGTGACCAAACATGCAATTTTGTGTGTTTGCATATTCTGGTCTTCTTTCCTACACTATTTCTTTCTCCATTTTCCTAATTTACGATATCTTTCACATCTTAACTTGCAAAATCTTCTTTTCCCTTTTCTCTGTTTTTCACTGACGTCAAATCTGGCTCTGTTAGATGTAGTCCAGGTCATAATGGATGGTTGAAATATCAAAGTATGCCCTAGGCTTACACATTTCCTTCCATGCTGCAGGTACATAGAGAGTGCAGAGACACAGAGCGTCTTCTCCTCCTCCAGGCCGATATGGTTTACACAGTGGTGCAGTCAACCACTCAGCCTCTATTTTTACTGTCACATGCAGATCGTAGGGTTAATTAGGTCTTAATTCTGTGAGTTTCTAATATATAAAATGCCACACGTTCTAATGAGATGTAATGGTTTAAAATATAGAGCAGACAGGCAATATAAGCCGAAGTGGTGTTTTAACAATTATTTGTTTCTTGAATCTTTTAAGTAAAGGAGTTTGATGTCTTCCATGCACTGTCCCTCTTTTTAAGCATATGTGATTGCTTGTGTCTTTTTCTGCATTCAAACACCAACTACATATCACCATAGCATTTTAGTTAAGACTTTAAAGACGAATATTTTATGCGTGTGTTCATATGTTTATAATAAAAATACCTATACACAAATATATTATGTATTAAAAAACTTTTATTTGGGATTCAATCAATTAGTGATTAATCATTTGACAGCAGTAATTTATTTATTTTTAAATAAAACTATAAAAGTAACAGGGACAATAATACAAGGTGACACTTAATTTTGCTTTGTCATTGTTACATTGTTACTGTTACATTGGTACATTGTTACTCACCCAAACCCTCATCCTAAGACAAACCATATAGTAAGCAATTTTATTTAATTAGTATCAGTCAGTACTTAAAGGAATAGTTCATCCAAAAATAATTAAGTCATCATTTACTCACCCTTAAGCATATTCTACACAGGAGTTGAAGTGAAGTGAAAACAGAATGTTATTTATTTTTCACAGGAAATGAATGAATGGAGAAGACGGGTCTTGAAAGGTGAGTATCATGGATGCGGATAATTTCCTTTAGTCAGGGCAGAGCAATAGTGACTCTTTTTTCAACAGGATTGTTGGGGCGTTGGAGACACAGGAGACACGCTGGAGCTGGGAGACAACCACACACCACATAAACTGCAACTTCCTAGGAACTCTGGAGGAAACTGGAACGAAGGAGAACAAGGAAGTAAGTACAAGGCAAGTATCTCAGAGTAAACTTGTGGGATGGTGTGTGGTATTTATGGGGCTGGTGATTGCGGTGATGAGGAGGTGCAGGTGATGCTGATTAGTAATCTGGGGAGAGTGAACGCTGTGGTGGGCTGGGAGTAGAGCTTGGCAAAACCATAACATAAGTAGTTCCAAACCTGTATAAATTTCTTTGTTCTGCCAAAAAGCAATGCTTGTACTTGAAGTTGAGTTGAATGATGACAGAATTGTCTTCGTTCTGTGAACTATTCCTTTAAATTCATAGTTATACTTTAACGCTGTGCAGTGCACTGTAAAATAAAGTGGGTAATATTTTTTGTATGTGGTATATACTATATGATACAAAATTGTAAATTCTCAATAGAGATCAAATATTCTAATGCACAGCACATGTACATACATCAGGCAATGCATTAAAAATGCATAAAAACATTACAATAAAAATTATTTTTTAGTCAAATGTAAATACAGTTTGATTTGATGTTTTAAGCCTGTTCTCTTTTAATTAAATTGAAAGGTAGTTGAAAATACATTAATTCGGATTACTTTTGTAAACCTTCATGCATTTGAATGGCCTCTTTTCTTAATGTCACAATTCTTAAACATTACAAATTTAAACTCTAACACTTGAAATTGGTTTGAAAGGGGGGGAAATAAGTTTTTTATTTAGTGCTGACTCAATCCCACACAAATCCCACAAAGTTCAGTGTAGTTATTCAGCTATCAGAGAAGAAATCTGCTGCTCTCTGTATCCCTTTTCCATCCTCATATTTTTATGGAACTTGCGCAATTTTATTTTGCAATATTAACAGAAGATCAGAAAAAGCCCATACAAACTGTACATCTGCCCACGTGTTTTCTGCTTCACTATAAGTGCCACCTACTTTCAGAAAGTGAGTCTGCAATCTAGCATTTAGCCCACATTTTATTTTTATGCATTGGTCTAAATAATTGCAATTGCATGTGAGAATCTGACTGAATTTTTTAGGTTGATCATTCATGTTATTGTCAACAGGCCTATAAGAAACGAACACATGAGTATTCTTTCAGCAAACGGCAGAAGGATCTGTGAAGAAATGGTAAATATTACGCAAATCCTGTCTGAAAGTGAGGTGTGCAGGGTTGTCAGCCACAGTAGACCACTTGAAAAGAGGCTGTGTGTTATTGATAACCAGGCTTGTGTTTTTAAACCCAACCTTGAACAATAGCTGCTTGCCCTGCTGTGCCCCACTGCACAACAATATCTTCTCTCAGCACACATCACAAACAATCACACCACAACAAAAGGCTTGCTGCCTGTGTATTGGCAGCTCTGTGCAGCTCTACACTGCCAAAGTATTTTATACCACCATTCTTAAACTAATATTCAGTTTATTTAAATATGCTGAAAAATTCAAAGCTTAATGTACAAACTGAAAAAAAAAAAGCAATTCGAGCAAGGACGGTAGTTTTCACATTTTCTAAAGAAACTATGAAAGGTGCTTGTCTGCATAAAATGTGCCACCAAAGGCTGTGGTGGGTGGTTATAGGTCTCACATCTGGTCCAAAGTATTTAAGCTTTAACCAGAATAGATATCAACCCTTACACTGTTAGTATTTGACTATTTTCTGTTAAAGGAAAAGAACGTTGTTACCGACAGAATAATATCCCACGTAGTTTTAAGCATTTAATAAAAAGTATTTATACATAATGCTTATGTAGACTCATTTGGAGCTGGGCAGGATGTGTCCTAGCATATCTCTCTGTCGCTGGAGGTCTGAGGGCATTCATCAGCCGCACATATTCATTCTACTGGCAGGCCAGCCTGTGCAGCTAAATGGCATCGTTACAACGCACTTCCGTGATGTGTTGACAGGTCCATATGCTAATTTTAATGGATACCGAAAGGCTGCAATGTGTACCACATCTCCCAATGCAGGGCCGAGTGTGAGCACACTAATGTAAGTGCAGCAAATTGAAATTAGCTCATTATATTATCAATGTGCTGTTTCCAGTGGTTAAGCTGAATTATTTCCTCAAGGACTTCATTAGGAACACTAATTTGTGACTAGGATTAGGATCGCATTGTTCAGGAAATCTTATTTTTAATAGCAGCCCGAATTTGTATCCTCAATTTAAATGTACAGAAATGAGAGAACGGAGAAAACTGAGGTTTTTTTTTTGGTAAATCTTATAGTATGTATTGTTCTAGAAGAAGCACGCATGAGATTACTACAACCCATGTAAGAGCGAAGAACTTTGGTAAATGTCTTCATTTGCTTTGAATTAATGTAATTGATTTTTATCACACTTTATATAATAATACTGTGTAATAACACTGTTTTTATAGTTGAATAAAGTCATTTCTCCACACAATGTATGTTCCCATATATGTTTGTCCAAGCGTGTACGCATGCCTTTAGGACTGACACCAACATCTCAAACACGTTGTGACCAGCCCATCCTCCCTAGTGAGAAGAGCCTGTGGACAAGCTGGTAGGGTTTAAGTGACTGGGCCCAAACCCAGACTGTGTGCTGACTGCACTGGAGTGTAAATGCCAGGTGCTGCTGGTGGCATACAGGACCCGTGTCTGAAGCCATGAGCGCATCTCTGAAAGACATGAACACTTCTTTAATGTTATTTATTTATTTAGACATAGGCAATTATGTAAAAATGTACCTAATGTTAATGTATGTTATGTTTTAGAAGTACCCAGTAAAGCTGATATAGTTGATACATGCTCTTCTTAAAGCTGCTGTATGGAACATTTGGCTAAAAGTCAACAAATTTCATCAATAGTATACATCACTGATTGACCTGAATGAGATTACATATAGATGTACAAAAAAACAACAACAACAAAAAACAAGAATAAGGAAAATTGGTGAAAATTAAAAAGTCAGGCCACCTCCATTGGACCACTTTACAGATTAACTGTCCTCTTTGCATGGTTGCATCTAATCCTTAAATAAAGAGAATGTTTGGCTGTGGACTACTATCACAGCTTCTATGTTCTACATATTACAACTCAGTAATTGCCTCGCATTTGGTGGGTATCTCAACTCTTATACAAAGATTGCTGGTATGACACCCTAAATCTCATTAATACTTTAGTGATTTTAGGTTCTACCTGATCTGTGGTTAAAAGGTCTCCTACAGACATCTGTGTGATGATGATTAGCAGAATGTGATTACAGTTATTACCTGTCACTTCTTTCTAAGATCATCTTAGCAGAAATAAACATTTTACTTTTAATATAACTTTGATTTTAAAGACAATGTACACAGGTAATTGTAATATATACAGTGTATATATATATATATATATAAGTAACACTCACAATGACTATATCATTGTTAAAATGTCATTATACATATATGGCTAAAAATTTTAACAATTGTAAATTTTTAGCTATAAAAAAACATGCAGTGCAAGAATTCAAATGAAATATTTTGAAATGCTTAATTTACACAAATCATGTACAATCTGCGTGGTCAGTTGGAATCAATGATCACTGTAGCACTGTATCAACTTTTATCACGTTACTAGAAACAGCTTTTTATAAACAACTCAGCCAGAGAAAGAGAGGGTTGAACAAATGGGAGAGGAATTCAAGATTATCTTTGCGTCTCTCTTCTTGGCTCAGGTGCCAGACACAGAGTGACAGGTCTTTCAGATGAATGACAGGTGTCCTTTGAAATGCCGGTGAGGTGGCGTCTGTTCCAACTGTTGAAATGCATATTTGCCACTCTTATCGTAACGGCACGGATGGCTCTGATAGGTGCTGTTAACATTGCAAATGGCTCTGGAATTATTCATTGTCAGCTGGGCTGGGGTGAAGTTAGATTATTCTCCTCATACAATAGCGGGTCGTTTAATGATTTCTCTCCACCTTGGCAGCGGTGGCGTGCCGACTTCAGGTGTTAGCGTGAACGCGGGTGACATGGGTCTGGCCAAGTGTTAGAGCAAGATCATAACGTCTGAGCCCCATTTTAATTTCTAATACATTAATCTTTCCTGCGCAGATCCTCCATGAATATTCCGTGGACTCCTTGTTTGTCGGGGAGTCTGTCTCTTTCATCCATTCAGGTGCTTTCATTCTCTGTGAAAGCCAGTTAAATAGGCCCGATCAGTCAATGACAACGGTGGCACAATAGCTCCCGCTAACACGCTTCTTTTTTCCTTTCAAGCTGCTGATAGACAACTCTGACACTTGGTCTCTAGGGACGTTTGGGAGCAGAGTCAGCTCTCTGGGTCCTTGAGAGACTTTCTTTATTTTATCGCATCCATAAAGGATTGTCACAGGTGAATGTATCTGCGGTTCTGAGACCGCCAGTCCTTCTGACCCACCCTGGCACTAGCCTCAACACGTGCTGCACCTCCACATCATATTAGTAATGGATTAAGGTGGCTAAGCGAGTGTTGAGCACAAGCGTGGGCCCATGGATCAAATTTTTTACGCACCTTTTGTTCTCAGACAGTAATTAGCATTGTCTTGAGTTCATTAGAGTGATGCTCTGAAGTGTTTTTAATGAGTGGAGGTGGACAACCTACAATGATTCTAGCTTTGTCCTGGGTGACCTTACAATGGTGTCCAGTTCTCAGAACAGAAAGAAATGGAATGATAGTATGGATGAAGGAAATTATAGCATTCATTCATTGATTCATAAAAAAAGAAAAACCTGTAGAAAAGTCCATTTTCAATTCAATTCAATCTTCTAAAAAATGAAGAAAAATAGCTTAAACAAATATTTTTTGTAGTCTTTTTAGTAGTATTTCTTTTTCAACAAAAGGTTATATTTTAAGATACTCAAATATTTGAACAATTGCTTTATACTTTACTGACTTAATTTATGCTACTGCTGTACATTAGTAGTCAGCATATAGTTCAGAGATCACACCTTCGCTGAATTAACATTTGTTTCTTATTACTGTGTGACGGTGTTTGAGAATGTGTTTTGTTTTTATTTGTATTTGTCTGTGTGATATGCTTTTAGCCCGCCTGTCCTCGTGCAGGCTAACAGGTTAAAAGTATAAACATTTTAGAAGTATTGTGAATGTTGGACCATGGTACCAAGCGTACTGTAGATAAAAATATTATTTTATATTATCTCTCTTCTCTTAAGTTGGGGAAGTCTGCATTGTGAGCATTTGTAAAGACATTGCAGTATATGTTTTTTTAAATATACTGGGAGCAGCTGCCTTACATGCACCCTTAACTTTGCTGCCTACGTATTTAAATATTTTACATGGATCTTGATATGATGACATTCATAATTATGATATCTGATTTGGACCAGAACAGTGCTCTACAGATTTAACACAGGGGAATAGAGTGATATTTTAATGTGCTGCAGACAGACTTCTCCCTGAAGGTACATCTAACACGACACCAGCTGTGGCTGAATTGGGATTTATACTTCCTGTTTTCGATTAATATGGAGATGAATACAGGTGTTCTGTGTTGTAAAATTAGCTTATTTCACACAAATTGCAGTTATGACCCAGGAGAACAGGAAAAGAGGAATATTAGATGAAAAAAATAAGTCAAAACAGCAGGATTTAACAAGGGAATGATAGCATTCCGTCATGACTGTCTTTGTCCCAGAGTGCCTTTTGGCATGGACTCCTGTTTGTGACTGTAGAGAGGAAGGTTGGCATGAGCCCTGCTACGCTAGTTGGACACAAAGAAAAAGCACAACAAATGAGCTTTGAAACATTGCCCCTTTCAAGGGTGAGGACTTGGGAAGGGCTTCAAGCTTTAGGAAGTCATCCAAAAGCACCCGTGTCCACAGAGGGCAGAGGGTTGAGGTGCTGGTGTGTGTGTGTGTTTGTCTTTGTCTGTATATGTGTGCTGGAGCAATTGCACTGGGAAAGGGAACACATTCACAATCATTTAAACATGTGTCAGTAATATTGGTATGCATTAAATTGGTTAAAATATAAATTTTTAATTATTAATTGTGCATTTCTATTTCTATTTTAAGCTAATTCTTTAAAGAAACCAGCATAAAAAAACAAAACAAAACACTTCCACAACCATTTTTCAAAAAGTTATGAATTTTACGTTTATTTGCTTATTAATTTATTTATTTACTTTTTTGAGTACTGCATTTAAATTAGTGTGATTTTAACAGGCATTATGCAGGAAGTAGGGCAATTAAAGGCACACCATTTTGTTCCCCTCTCAGGAACCCAAGGTTAAACATGTAAAATGCACTGATGAGACACACACACACACCTGATTGCTCTCATCACACACTCACCTGCATTGAATCTCTCACACGCCTTAACAGTTTTTCCCTCTGCTCCAAGCCAAGTATTGTTAGCGTTTATCCCTCTCCAAGAGATAGCAACTCTAAGCTATTTTCTGTTTCCCAGTTCCCTCCTATATTTCTTATTTGATCTAGCTATCCTATCTAAAGTCCTGTACAGAAAAAAGACAATGAAGTGCACGTGGAAATGTGCAGACAAATAGTTACAACATAACTGCATAATATGTTACAGTGATCTGTGGTATTTAATTGGAGGCAGTGCAATGGGAGAGATTAAACGGTTCGAACGATACGCAAACTGCAGTGGGTGCAGTGAGGGGGGCAGCAGGTTTTTGATGTGACTCATGACAAGCAGCTAGAAGCACTTCATGATGATGGGTGTGAGTGCAACAGGGCGGGAGTCATTGAGACAGGACACAGAAGACTTCTTCGGCACGAGGAAGATGGTGGTAGACTTGAAGTATGTAGAAACGACGGTGCTGCTCAGAGCTATGTTGAAGATCTCGGTGAGAACATATGCCAGCTGTTCTGCACATTCACTGAGCACTCTGCCTAAGATGTTGTCTGGTCCAGTAGCATTACGTGGGTTAACTCTACATAGAGCTGTTGTAAGGTACAGCAACTGGTCGTTTGGATGAGGGTTCTTCCTCGGCATCACGTCGTTCTGCTTGTTGAACCGTGTGTAGAAGCTGTTCAACGCATCTGGAAGGGAGCCGTCACTGTCACAGGCAGGTGATGATGTCCTGTAGTTAGTGTTGGCTTGTATGCCCTGCCACATGCGCCGAGTGTCACCACTGTCCTTGAAGTGGTTTTGGATTTTCTGGGCGTGTGCGTGCTTCGCCTCTCTGATGGCCCGGGACAGTTTGTCCCTTGCTGTTCTTAGGGCCACCTTGAGTCATGGGTCCTAAGAAGTGAACGCACCTCTGCAGCCGTAAGTCGCAGCCTCCTTAAACATGTTCCAGTCAGTGTTCTCAAAACAGTCCTGAAGAGCAGAGATGGCTCTTGCTGGCCAGGTTTTAGCTGCTTCAGAACCAATTTTGAACACCTGACGAGTGGTCTGTATGCTGGAATTAGCATAACAGACCGTTTGCGCCGATGTCCATATACAAAAAAATAAATAAACACGCTAAAACACTCAGTAAACAAAATAGCACCGTTTTGGTTCCGGAGCGGCCCCTGCGTGCTACTGCAGCGCCACCGTCTTGGAGGTCATCTTGGTAATATTGCATTACTAATTGGTAATTAGTAGAAAAAATTGGTAATATTATACTTGTGTCACGCTCAGGACAAACCACAGAAACAGGGAATCAAATGAACATTTTATTTAAACAGAACTGAATCATCAACAGAAAATCTTTAAGAACGGTAAGTTGTAGAGTAAGTAAAGCAATACTCAAGTTAATTCAGAGGTTCTCAGTCTCTCTCAGTCTTTCTCCGTCCCTTTTCAAGTGAAAGGAGCAATCACAGCATGTGTAGGCTTGTGCAGACGGGCAAAAGATAAGGCAGGAAGAGCGAAGCGACCTTGAGCTCAGCTGAGGAGCATGTGGCATTTGCGTCTTTAAAAGCAGGGCCGGTAAGTGGGAACAGGTGTGTGCAATAAGTAATCAGGTGATTGTGACCTGATGCATGTGATCAGTACTGCGTGACATTACCTACACGAATGTCTCCTGACACTCTAAACCAGCGGCGAGGGCAGCCATGCACTCTTGGAGCAGGACGATCTGAGTGTATTGTAGCATCTGCTTAAAATCACAGATGGTCAGTTTGGACTTTAGGTCTTAAAAGACCCTTTTAGCTTTTGACATTTACATATAAATTACAAACCTGGACCCTCATTCTACAATTATATTGAGGCTTAAGTGCCCATAAGTTTCCCTACTATCACAAGGAGGCTAAACAGAGTGGGTCTCCAATCGCTACATCAAACTTCAAAGCATTCTTAAGAGATGCAGGAGACCTCCTGGCAGACCACCAATGCCCTCTGGTCTGGCCACACGCTTCCAATACACATCACACACACACTTAAAGACATTTTCTATATTTTATGCTATGAATATGCCATTATAAATG
>JAUMHP010000057.1:463156-473570 GCA_032361065.1 Enteromius trimaculatus
AGAATATCTAAGAAAGCAGATCCTAACGCATCTTTTTCTTTATCAACATGGATATTAAAATCACCAACAATTAAGACCTTATCTGCAGCCAGTACTAACTCAGTTAGAAAAATCAGCAAACTCTTTAAAGTGCCCCTATTATGCCATTTTAAAGGTGGCTAATATGAGTGACTTAAAACAGGTTTACATGTTTTACATGCAAGGTCAAAAAACACTTTTTTTCTAGTTTTTTTTAGTTTTTTCTAAAAATAGATTTTATTTTACCCCATTTCTAAATGATTCGTAAATGACTCGTGTGAAGCAGTTCGAAGACTCGTTTTGTGTAAACCCCTCCCTCCGATAAACCCTCACAGTGATTGGTCAGATGGCGCAGTCCTGTATGATTTGGTCTACCACTACAGCGCTCCACAGACTCAAAGCTTGAACAAAAACTCTTAACATGGACAGTGCTTTTGTAAGATAATCGGGCACACCTCTATAGTGAACTTTATACAGTAAGCATATATATAGAATTACATAAAGCATAACACTGCGTTAAGCATCGTTTATCATTACTTAGACCACTTTTACACATGCCGGGTAATTAGAGAAATGAATAATACTCCCTTACGTTTTCAATAATAACATTGTGCATGCAACATAATTTTCAAAAAACTTGTCATTTATATCAACCCGCATAAATACGCTGTCGAGCTCGATAATAACTATGCCAAACCTATGTAACGTTAAATAGGGCGCTCACATGACGTTAAGCATTTTCTGGTGCATAACCAAACCGCAGGGAAATACCTGCTTCTTTCCTTTGTGTAAACAGGGCCTTAAACTCATGATGAGACAGACAGACAGTCAAGCTGCATCAATCACAATGCTTAGACTGCATTATAGCCCCACAGCTGAACAACAGAACTACAGAGCAACTTAGCCAGTTACCAAGACAGAGTTGTTACACAACATACGTACACAAATACGATCGCAAGTAAAATACAATCATCAATTTTTAATCTTACAGTTAGAAGTTCAGAGGAGCAAGCAGGTCCAAATAAACTGGACTGATCCTTCTTTTAAGACCAAGCGTTTGGTGAATATCGTGTTGTACTTCAAGATTGGAAAAGCAGTCATCAGTAAAATGATGTGAACACAACAAGAGATTGTACTGATGAGGTGTTGTTGAAAAAAATGAATGTTAATCACTCATTCTTTGTAGATTCATCTTTCAGAAGGGCATATAAAACAAATTAACTCTCACTGGATACAGCGTTTTCTTCACTTGATGTAATCGATGTGGATTGTACTGGATTGTTTGGGGGCAGGGAAAGCTGTTCGCAACATAGAACGTGGGCAGACATTATGCGAAATATGTTACCTAGTGACGTGGCTCAGTAACAGAGAAAGATTAAAAAAAGGTTGACGATTCGTTTAGGCGAATGTGAGTCGACTCTTGTTTTTGATAGACAATAACTTTATTTATCGTGCACGGTCAGCGTCACAACTTTGCAGATAGTTTATGTTCACATACAGCTACACGACACCCTGCATGAAATATCATATTTGAAAAAGCAAAATAGGGGCACTTTAATAAAGTCTGTGTGGTGCCCTGGTGTATACAGTAGCCAGTACAAACATCACAGGGGATTTATAAGTATCACATGTCTCTCTAGATAATGTTACATGCAGCACCATAACTTCAAACAAATTATTGTTAACAACAAATTAACAATTGTCTATAAAACCTATGCTATTTTGCCGGCATCACTTAGATATCCAGCCATTGAGACCCAGCAGTCTGCTGTGTATCTCATCACCCCTGTAAGCAGGGAGGGGACCAGAGTATATTACAGTGTCTGACATCATACTTGCAAGTTCACACACCCCTTTCATATGATTTTTAGTGATCTCCGACTGGCGTAGTCGAACATCATTAGCGCCGACGTGAATAACAATCTTACTGAATCTACGTTTAACATTAGCCAGCACTTTCAAATTTCCCAAGATGTCAGGCGCTCTGGCTCCCAGAACACATTGTACTATGGTGGCTGTTGTCTCTATTTTCACATTCCGTCCAATAGAATCGCCAATTACTAGAGCACTTTCATCAGGTTTCCCTGGGGGTGCATCACTGGGTGGGGAGAACCAGTTCGATGTTCTGATCGGAACGGAAGAGCAGTGTTTTGACCCGCGACTATGCCATCTCACAGTCACCCACTTACCCTGATGCTGCATGGGCGCTGCCGGAACTGAACAATGTACAGGAACTGAACTATCCGCATTCAAAGCCTTATCTATAGCCCTCATATTCTGACTGTCCTTCGTTAAAGTTTGGATGCATGTCTCTAGTTCTAAGATCTTCTCTGTCAGCCTAACTATATCCCTGCATTTATCACATGTGAAACCCTCATCGCTGACAGAGAGAGATAAACTATACATGTGCAAACAACTAGAGAGGGAGAAGACATACTCACAGTGATGTATTATTCACTTATCACTGTTGTTTGATAAACTTGTGAAAACGGAGCAGCGGAGCAAATGAGAATTGAAACAATAATTTAAATGGAGTGGGAGAAAAAAAATTAAATTAAAGGAGATGATGCAAGAAAAACAGTAATAATATCAACTAGAAGACGCGAAAAACAACTAACCGGCAGTAGAATGCTAACAAATTTAGAATGAACCCGAACGATCAACAAACATATAGGTTTGATATATACTATAGGAAATATTGATGGAGTTAGGTTGTATATTTATCACTATAAACAGCAGCTAGTATTAGACAGAAAAACAAAGCTACAGAGCTACAAACACACAGCAGACTCTCAGCAGGCAGGAGCAATCGAGCAGGCAGGAGATTCAGGATATGTCTAAAGTGTAGAAGCTGGGGATAAAACACCTGTAGTAACCTTCCAACCCCAAAAAGGCCCTACCTGGTTTTTGGTGATGGGTCGTGGAGCTTCAAGGACGGCTTAAACTTCTTTTCTTGGGGCTTTACCAGGCCATGTCCGACAGTGAAACCCAGGTACTGGGCCTCAGACATGGCAAGGTGGCATTTGCGGGGGTTAGCAGTAAGCCCGGCCCTCCGGAGATTCGACAGCACCCTCCGGAGCCTCTTCACATGGTCCTCCCTTGCCTCCGAGTGGATCACAATGTCATCAACATAGGCGGCCGCGTAGGCTTGATGCGGCCGCAGGATAATGTCAGAGAGTTGCTGGAATGTGGGTGGAGCTCCATGAGGTTGCTTTCCTCAGGGGGACAGCTTTAGGATACCAGGTGGTGTAATCGACGATTACCAGAATGTGTTCATGTCCCTGGCCGGACTTGGCAGAGGAGGTTTCGGTGGGGATACCCGCTGGCCGGTAGGGCGGGCCTGGCATAAGCGCTTCACCTTCGCATCCATCCCTGACCAGTGGAAATGATCACGGATCCGTTGGATCGTATTCTGGCCTTCTAGATGACCTGCCAGCGGGTGAGAGTGAGCCAGTACAGCAACGATGAAGTATGGGAGAGAATGTGGGGTGGACCTCCTGGCTTTCCATAACTCTCACTTGAGTCCAGCAGTGTTTGAAGCTATCGTCCTCCCGTTGGGCCACCCCGAAAGAGCCCCCTTCCATCACCTGCTGAAACACATTGTGGTAAAGGTTAGTATTTTGAGAGGGGGACTCACCATCTCTCCCACTGTCCGTAGTGTGGAATGCTGGTCGGTGTTGGGCACCCCGCGACGGCCGGCTGGGTCGACGACGAGGTCGGGCCGGCTGTGTGGCTAAGACGAGGGCTTTATCGAATCCGGGCCAGTCTCGGCCGAGCAGAACCGGCACAGGTAAGTGGTTCAGCGTTCCTACTTCTAGCTTCCAAGTTTTTACACCCTTTCGTAAGGAGATGAGGAAGGTAGGTACCTGTCTAGTATCTTCGTGCACACAGGTAACCCGGAGCTGGCCGTGTGAGGTGGGCCGATGTCCTACCACTTCGGGCTGAGCAGCGAAGAAGTGAGCGTGCAATATACAATGGAGAAAAACTTTTTTTTCCTTCGTCCCTTGCCGGTGACTTTACACTGTTTTATTGCCTCGCTTTCTCCACCACCTGTGACACACAGCGAAAGACCACGCGACAAGAGCACTTGTTGCAATCCCCGATAGGTGGATTTATTTACAAAGTGAGGATTTGAAAGACGAGATCCCAGGTGAGTGTGCCGTGTTCTCCTTTCTCCTTCCTGTGAGTGGTGATCCGTGAGGCGGTGCTTACTTAGTGGTTTGGAGTGGCAGGGCAAAGCAGTCACAGTGTGAGCTCTGTAGGGGTAAATAGAGACAAGGTATGAGAAACAGCATTCAGCAGTATGGAGATGGGTCTCACTCTACTCGTAGTATCCTCCTCTTTTATCCTGGATCCGTGACCGATTGGCCCGTTGTGACGAGGTCCAGGTGTTGCAGATGATTTGCCAGGGTGATGCTGATCTCCTACGTGGTCACATTATGAATAAACATTAATATCTGTCTACTCGGCTAGTTGATCCAAACAATATAAAAAATGTACATTTTAATAAAATTGCTAACGTTACAGCAGTAGGGAATATATGGTCGTTTTTTGACTGCTGTGTAATGTAACATATTTTAAGCTCAATAAGGAAAATATAGATATTTATATAAATAATTACTGTTAATTATTATTAATTGCAATTATTTATATTAGCTGTCAGTAGTAACTGTAGCAGAATTGCCATCAACTAATCTGTTTGTTCTGCGAACACATAGTGTAATTAAGAAGTGATATTTCCTGGCCACAGAAATATGCGTTCTTATAATATCACTGTATTAGAGCATGTAGAGATCGTAAAGGGACATTTATTTGCAAGGCAGAATCAGAAACTCATGTCATTTGTGCAAAGGTTTATTAACTCTAAGTTAACTCACATGTATAAATACATTCACACTAAAGGAAAGTGCAAAGCAAGGCTTAAGGGTGAACCATTAAGAAAGAGCTAGAATTGAAGTTATGAAAAGAGAGTCAGTTGACCACCTGTAAAACCATCAGTGCATAACTAATATTAAACCTCTGTTTTGTTTAGTTATATGTGCGATACTTGCATTGCCTCTTTGGTGAGAAGCTGATGCAGTCTCGAAGGCCGGATTGGCAATCATGTCCTCCTGGTTTGCAGAGTGATAAATTCCAAAAGATGTCCTGACTCTCATGATAGGTAGATCTTAGCGGAGCTGGGAGATAGATCTGTTGCAATCCATGGATCTTGAGTTGCCTGAAATTCAAGTCTTAGGCCTAGTGTAAAACTTAGAGTTAATTCCTAATCTCAGTGTCTCTCCAAGACTGCAGACTGCGCTGCATCAGCCCTGGGTGGGGGTTGGTCAGGAGATCGGCAAGATAGTGGTTTTCCAGCGTCCGGGAAGGTAGAAAAAGAAGAGAAAGAGATCTGTCACGATCCGTGAATCTTAGGTAAGTGAAAAATTAAAGAACGCAAAGGTCTGGCTCAGAGCTTAATTGTTGCCGTGGAGCGAACTTTTGCAGTTCGAGTTACCTCTTGGGTTGATGAAAGCGGCACCAAAGATTGCTAACACTTGTTGAATCTAACAAATAGTTTGTGCCCGATTGGACCAAACGCTACAGTAACAAACTGACAATTTTTACCTAAATATGATTTTCAGTTAAAGTTAGTAACTTACTTCACGCATCATCAGTCACGCGCGCCAGTAGTTCTTGTAAGTTCGCTCTAAACGGATTGTTTGAATCAGTGAGCTGTCGAATTGATAACAGCTGCAATCGGATTGTGCCAATTCGAAAATGAATCGTTTAGTGCAATTGAACAGGTTCATTAAGAAAAATCAATTTGTTAATGAATCGCTCGGCTGTGTCTCGCTCGGAGCACGTGATAGATAAGAAACGATATTTTTTATGAAATGTAGTGAAGTAAGAAGTACGATCCTTTGCTTAGGAATGTAGTCAAGTAAAAGTTGCTAAAAATAAAACTACTCCTGTAAAGTACAGGTACTTGAAAAATGTACTCAAGTATAGTAACGTAGTACAACTACTTCATTACTGTCTACCACAGATTTTAAAGATACAAATAGAATGAGTAAATCACTACATCGGATGTATGGCGACATTCTACAAGGGTAGTCATTTTGTAGCTTAGAAACTAATTTCTCAATGGTTGCTACTGGGAGTTTTAGTATTGCTTTATATATATATATATATATATATATATATATATATATATGTGTGTACTGTATGTGTATACTGTATACATTCTACAATCTATTTGTGTAGTATGGACTTTTCCAATTTAGAACATTATTAACTTAATTTACTGAATTAATTACTACACTCACACACAATAAACACAAACAAACAAGCAAATTAATAAATAAAGTCTCGCATCAGTCACTCATGTCTACAAGTTTTTTTTTGTTTTGTAATGTATTTATTTATTATTTTATTATGATTTTGATGAATGCAGGGGTCCGTTCTTCGTACAGTACGTCGCTTATTACATGCAAGATCAAATGACAAATCCAAGATCAGATCCAAGATCGAGGTACGAAGAATGGACCCCTGGTAACAAAACAAAAAAGCAAAAACAAGAAGACATTTCTCAAAATATTTGATTTTATGTTTCACTGAATAAAAAATAAATTTAGGTTTGCAACGACATGAACAGAACTATTTAAATTTTAAAGAGTTAACAGGAAAATAGACATGCTAGTTATCAGGCCTAAAAGGCCCGTTTTCACGCAAGATTTATACATGTTGCCCCTCTGAGCAAAAAAAAGTAATGTAATCTCCATTCATAAGAAACACATTAAACTCCATTTAGCAAAGAGCTGGGTGGCTCTGGCTATAGACTGTAATGGAGAGGCAGAGGTATTAAGGCGAGACATTAATTCACTGTGTCAAGCTGTCCCAGCGGAAAATTTATTATACTAAATACAATTAATTAGCAGCCCCTGTCGCTGATACAGAAAACTGCATTGTCAGTAAAAATAAGGATTTGGAAGTGTACCTTTCAGAGCCTGTTTTGTATTAATTTATTCAGTCTAGCATCAGAGAAATTTAACAATAGATTTCTCAAGCCAAGCGAAATATTGCCTACTATGCATCTTTTCTTAAACATTTTAAAGAAAAGACAGACATGTGGCCATGAATGTATGTCACATCAAATATTGTTTCAAACATATGCTTGTTTGATTTTCTACGTTTTCTCCATGCTCCAGGGAAGGGCCTCTTTAAACCTATTAGTGGCACTTAAGAAGCAAAGCAATACTATTATTACCTTCTCGCTTGTCTGTTATTTTGGGTTGAGAAAGCCAACATGCTGCTCTTTGATTAAAACATTGGTTACTTCTGTACAAATACACTAACTTGTCATAAACTTTTTCACAGGAGCATAGGTGTCAAATCGTATGAAGAAAACACTGCATTTTTGACCTTTATTTTTTTAAACGCATGCAATTTTCTTGAGGTCTCTGGGAAAAATCACACAGACTACACAATAGCAATAGCACAGTCTTGTGAGATATTTATAGCCACACCATAAACACCATTTACACAACCGGCCCATCGATGATTATGACAGTTCCTGTTAGATTTTTGTGTGTTACATATAGAATTACGTGTCATGTTTTGTTAAATTCCAAAAAATGAGGCAGAGGCTGAGAGTTAGAGCATGGTTTCGCAGATTTGGTGTGTGCTTCTGCTGTTTGAGTGTCAGATTTAAAAAATCGTGTGACAAATAATGATATTGTGTGCAATCAGTTGAAAGAAAAAAAAACAACAAAACTTTAATATCTTACTGAAATGTTAGTATCACATTACTTATTTGTTACTTTAATGAATGTACAGCCTTGAAAAGTGTTACCATAAATACTGTATATTGAGGGTGATCACCCTCAGATGGATGTGATGTTGGGTGTGATGTTGTTTATTTTATCCATATGATGACAGAACACCTGCTCCCTTCTGTGCAGAATGAGACATCATGTCTGTGTCTGTTCCACAGTGTCTGTTCACCGTCTGCTGTGCAGTGACATCTGTCAGAGTGTGTCAAACGGACTGGGAAATGACCAGTTCTGCTATCTCCGGCTGGACCGTGCAGACCCACGCTGTAACAACAGACTGAATGATGCTAAATAGCTGATCATATCTGGGCCATGTTGACTGACATTACACCAGATCTAATGTTGCTGAAGGTGTGTGTGAGAGTGACACACAGATTAAGTACTCTGACAGGCCACACAATAAAGCCATCAGGTGGAGTGACACGTCAGATGGATGGAGAGAAGGATGAATTGTCACTTTGTGTCAGTCCAGATGCTGTCCTCATCCCTGATGTATCATACACACACACACAGCAGCAGCATGGGAACAACAGCCACAACATTTTTTTTTATTATTATATTTCATTGATATGTCACTTTTGCTTTACACAGCTCCTAAATACAGTTTACTATGATGAGATGTAGGTTTGCCTTTTGAATATCTACACAGCAGCTGATTATAGATACTTTCTGTGTACCAAGGAATGCTTTGACAAATCTATTTGGCCAGTACAATATGCTTTATAATAAACCATATCAATAGCTGAACTAATTGGACCTCTATTGTTTTATACAATCAAAGCATTGTAAAAATCCTGATAATTGGTTAACAAGAAGTTTCAACCCAATCTCACGGCAATTTGTGCATATTTTACGAGGTAGCTATTTCGTACAAATTCGTATGACCTCACTCGTACGTATTCATGCAATTTTTGCTAAATTGTAAGTATTTTACGAGTTTCTAATTTGCATGAATTTGTAAGAATGATCTACATCTAACTCCGCCCCTAAACCTACCTGTCACTGGGGTTTAGACAAATCTTTACGAATTAGCAGAAATTTTCCACCTCAAATTGGTCATGAGACTGTGTTTGAAGTTTCTTTTTCTTCTAATCAGTTATTTGCATATGGTTGAATGTTTCATCTTATGTTGTTAAATTGTGTGTATTAGTGTTATGTTTAGTATTTTGATTTTGTTTAAGTACTCATATTCATATTTAAGTTCATTTTGTGAAACTTAAAATGGTGCTAACGTAATACTCATGCTAATACTAGTAAATGCTAATTATAATACTAATAAATACAAATATTTGTGTAAATCTTTCATAAAAACAAGTCTTTGGTCAATTATATTAGACTGGTTTGAAAAAATATATATTTTCTTTCTCCTTTATGTCAAATTATGTGCATGAACAAACGAAATTAGAATTGTGCATGTACTAATGTCAAAGGACAACCTGTAAACACGTGACTAATATGCTTTTTACATATGTACACAGAACTATTTTGTTTGTTTAAAAATAGGATTTTCCACATTCATAATGTTTTTAAATTAATATGTGTATTTTTAGCCTAATCTCTACTTGTATTGATTAGTAGCTGATTTTATTAGCTCAGAAGTTAGTGATAAATTTATTATAGACAATATTCCTTAATTTTGAATTCATATTGAAATTTGCTACTGTATATTGGAAAATTTGAGCTTCATTGGGACATTGTTGAGATTACTTATTAAACTACAGAGAACACAAATTGCACAAATACACAGACTACTTTTGTCTTTTTCTACATGATTTAGATATAATTTAATTAAATTGCTACCTTAGCGATTTACCTGTTTCTTGCTACCTTAAAAACAAAGGTTACTATTACAGTCTCTAACGATTGTGCTGTTACTTTTCAAGTTTCACAAAGAACTGTGCAGCATGCTGCCAAAAGGTGGCAATGTTGCTGTGCTGATTTCCACTATTAACCTCTTTCTTTCTCTGTCTATTTTTCTTTCTGTCTGCTTCGTTTTGACCCTCAGATTGACAGAGAAGTGAGGACATTGTGGTTCTTCATGGTTTAGACTGTTTACAACTGGTACAAAACCCTCTTATAGAAGCAGATATTTTAATTCAAATCATAATTCTTAATCTCTCTCTCTCTCTCTCTCTCTCTCTCTCTCTCTTTCTCTCTCTCTTTCTATATACGTGTTTGTTTTAAGATTTTTAGTAAAGTGTGCTGAAAGTATTATTTTTTTTTTCTCTTTCAACAATTAATGTAAATGTGGTAGACAAATGTGGCTGTTTAGGACTTTATTGAGTATTACTACATTGACAAGAAAAGTTAAAACAATCTTTAAAAAAACAATTAGGCAGAAGAAAGAAATACATGCAGGTTTAAAAAAAAAGAAAAAAAACCCAAAAAAACAAGCAATTGATAACACAAATTTTAAATTTGCCTTGAATAGCAATTATATTAGCTTGCTCCCAAATGTAAAAGATAATAACAAATAATACAAGTAAGTTGTCTTACTCATCAAAGTAAGTCTTCTCTTCTCTTCTCTTCTCTTCTCTTCTCTTCTCTTCTCTTCTCTTCTCTTCTCTTCTCTTCTCTTCTCTTCT
>JAUMHP010000057.1:493108-516285 GCA_032361065.1 Enteromius trimaculatus
GGCGGCTTATGGGGAGAGAGACGCACGCCTGTGAGATGGAAGGAAAAGAAAACAGCTGTAAGTGACGGAGGTGATGTGTTCATACCACTGATCAGGAGATAGAAGAAAATATACAAAGATGGCTTCAGCTTGCTCCTGATAGAGATGGAGGAAAGAGAAAGCACTTAAGAAGAAAAGAGGGGCTGCAGAGCTGTACTTCATTTCCTGAGGACAGTCCTAAATAGGATCACTTTTTCCCTCACACATACAAACATTCTGATGTCTTAATTTGTTTTAATTTGCTCTCTTTTGAGAGTAAAGTTTATTTTATAATTTGTTTACATTTCAGTGCTAAATTCATTCAAATTCATTTAGTTATCTGATGTTGTACATGTTGGAAGTTCAGGCAGCTAAAATAGCATTCACAGAGTTAAACAATTCTAGCTCTCATATAATTTTTTTAATATTTAGATATTTCGTGCATTTATTTTGGCTTGTGCATGATTGTTAAATAAATAGTTTTTTTTTTTTTTTTCACATGGTTTGGGTAAACTTAGGCTGGGTTATGGCCCAGTTTTGGGGTTTCTGGTTAAATGGTGGTGTTGATATGGTTAACTTACGGCTAAGAATTGGTATCAATAATAAAACCTGTTTTGGCCCAATTCAGGGCCAGTTAAAGGGGATTAACTGGCTGAGATTCGGGCCGGTTATGGCCCATGCATGGCCCTTGTCTTTAATCCAGTTATGGGCCAGTTCAGGGCCATCATTCTTTGCAGTACTTGGGCAGAGGGAAAAGTTATTGTGTGGGCCGGAGCTGGGCCAGAAAAGATTTGCTATGTGGGGTGTTGCAATTCATAGTTTGTAGGTATTATAAAGTGTACCGCAATGAATTGAAAGTCAATTGCTCCTTTTGACACCTGTATTTCGCTATAACTTATTTTAAATAACTATCAGTGGATATTCAAGATGCATTTTTCTGTAAAATCCTCATTATAAAATTTCAGCTTATTTGTCATTATTAGTCATCAACATGGACCACTGGGGACTGGACCCTTAATATTGACGCTTGCAGAGAGAAAGAGAGAGTGCCAGAGAGAGAGAGAGAGTGATAACAGAATATCTACTGTTTTCATTAGTTTTGTTATTCTTGAACTAAGGCAGCCAAACAGAGCAAGAGTAGATAAATAAAGCAACACAAAATGTGTTTCAAACTGTGCTGATTAACTCCTTAACTCCAACTTTCTTTCTATTTCTCTTATTATTATTTTTTTACTCTACCACACTCAGTTCTCCTGTTTGGAATTTTTTTATCCTGTCTATATTTTACTCACATTCTCTCTCACTCTGTGTCTTCCCGTCTTTGTCCCCATCTGCTGTATGTCCCTCTCTCTCTGCCGCTCTCTCTAATGGTGAGGGTGTGTGCGGCTCTGACACAGTCACATCTGCCAGTTGTGTGAGTCGTTCCCTTACTGCGCTGCTCGCTAATGAGATCCTCCCCATTTAATTAATACCATAAGAATTTTAATTCTGACTGAATCAATTTAATGTGATGTGATTTTGTCAGACCTATTCCCTGAGTAAGAAGTCAGAGAGAGAGAGAGAGAGAGAGAGAGAGGCCGATGCTTATTACATACATCATTTCACGGGGGCCTGCATTCCCTGCTGACTTAAACAAATTCTAATTAAGACTAATTAAAGCATCATTTATGAAAACGCTTGTGATAGTTATGCAAACATTCTGGGTGGGTATGCTTTGCATGATAATTAGCCCTTGGTTTAAATTAACTTGTTCCTTGACAATTATGGCTGTTGAAGTCACACTTTTCTGATAACAGGAAAAAATGTGCCCTCTCCCTAAAACTGAACACAGACTTTGGACTTTAACTCAGTCAAACACAACATATTAGTCAAGGGATGTATTAGGGGTTTATTCATATAGGTTCAGTCCAGAACTGTACACACATCGGAACGCTGTGTGCATTTCCTCAGGGTTTTACAGGGTTCACAAAAGCTCACATGCGTTTTGTGTAGACTGATGTATCGGCTTTTATTATATTATGTTTAAGGCTACCATTTTAACATGATTATTCATGAGTACAAGCCACACAAACAGGCAATATATGAAGATGTTGTAAGGTTCTAAAATAACAAAAGGTATAGTGCATGTTTTCACAGATTGACAATTAAAAAATAGCAGAGAAAAATAGATTTCTGCATGTGGACATGCACAAACAAACGCTACGTTGCATTTAACAAACACTTTTGTTGGGTTTTTCTTTTGGCTGCTTTTCTCTGCAAATATTAAAACATGCAATTTATTTAATTTGGATTCATTTGATGAATGAATCAGAAAGTTATGTAATAACCAGAGGTAACCCTTCCCATTTCACATGGGAGAAAATAGTGGGAATTGATTTTGTTTTATTTATTACAACTCACAGTAATACTTGATTTGTACTGTGGTAAATGGCCTCATTGTGTTGTCAAATATTTCTGTTTAATAAGCAACTATTTTATAAAATGTTTTTAGTAAAAATAAAGCAATTTTATATACTGACACATTTGTTATAGTAATGAAATAAATTTTAGCATTTTGCCCTGAAAAGTGGTCATGAATAGATTTGCTTTGGAAGCATAACATATTTAATGGTTATCATATTAGATCTAAATCAAGTAGTAATAACACGCTTGTGTTTATTTTGCTTGCACCAAGGTCCTTTTGTTAAGTACTTTTGTACTTTTTTTATCTGGCCGCCTTTAGCAAATTTTCCTTCCTCAGTATTTCTTCTTTTTCTCTGTCTTTATCGGTCTGGCACACTCCACCTCTGAAATAACTTTATGATGAGTATTCATTAGCTTTGATACAGATTTGCTTAAAACAAAGAGTGCATGAAATCACTGTAACACATATAAACGTCAGCTGCTTCTTACAATAACAAGTCTGACTAAGCACTAACCTACAGCCATCACAAGCAGAAGTATACTCGGTTATGTTTCATTTGTTAGGCTGTATGACTTCAAAAGACGTCTCATTAATCAGCATCCTATGGCCCGTTCTATGTGTTTGTAAACATGTAGCTTTCTTTATGGCTAAAGCCAGCCAGGCAAATAGTTTGTTTGAATAAGTTTGTTTGAAAGACTAGTTGTATTTATCACATAATACCAGTATACCAGAATACCAGTCATAAACATGTCTATGTAATAGTTGTGTCACATTTTTATGGAAAACCATCCTCCAAGTACATTTTCTCCAGGGACATTTACTAGTAATATTGGTGACTTAAGTGTGGATTCTCTCTGCTCAGGTGTTGAGATTTGAGACGTTTGTTTATGTGTTTGTACAACACTCATTACCTCTCTGTTGTTTGTTTAAGGGCCCCTGCTCTTCGATTTTTGGCCTGGCTTCAGCTATATTGCTTTCGCTGAATGGAAGACAGCTGGTTCAATATTTAAAAGAGAGACAGAGAGAGAGAGAGAGAAAGAGAGAGAGACAAACCCAAGGAAGGGCCTCACACAGCCCGGTTAACGTGTTGAAGCGGGTGCGCGGAGCACGCAGATGGCACGCCGTTCCCAGATTTCATTTAAGCTAACCTAATCCTCTGCCTGCTCCCTACAGAAAGGCTGGGAATTAGCCGCCATATGTCAACTAGATTTGTCAGATTATTCATTACAATTAATTGCTGCTCTCACTTAAGGCCTCTAAGGCTGTGAATCGCTTCGAATTCTACTGCAAACACAAAAATTATGAGTAAAAGACTTTAGCCCTGTCATTCAAATTTCAGTCTGACCTTTAGCAGAGATCAGATCTTTGTGAGTTAGCATGTGGGTGAGGCTCTCTAATTGGTGTTCATTCCCTTTCCCTCCATGTTTTTTCCCCCGCCTTGTTTGGCTCAGTTGGCTGGTAGTCTGTCCGTCTTCTTGACAGTAGAGATGGGAGAGGTAGAGTGGAAATGGTTGCAAATGGTTACAGTGGAAATCGTTGCTTGTCTCTTAATTTCATCTCAAGTAGGGTAACTAAAAGTAGTAACGCTACCTCAACTGCATTTTCCGGTGAAGCAAAAAAAGTTTATTTATACTTTTTACAAGTTATAGTATGGTAATTAATAGGTATTAAATGAAAAAGTAACTTTTAAATACGTTTTTAAATGATAATATTCACATCAACAATAAAAGGTTAACAAATACAACAGATTTGTCTTTAATATGGATTAAAATGTGCACATCTGATCTTATCTATTAGGTTAGTAATCAGTGAGCATATTTACCATGTTGAAGGGTCCTAAGCGTTAAAAGTATAGGTCTACTTTAAAAACAGTTTTAAAAGACCTGAGGACTATTTTGGCAAGCTAAACATCAACTTTTTCACCCAATCTTTATATACTTCAAAAGCTTCAATGTAGCTTGCTGCCTTTGATAAGAGCTTGAGCAATAGTGGGTGTTGCACCGTCTTAAACAACCTATCTAGAATGGCCCAGTTGTTTTTTTTTTTGTTTTTTTTTGTTTTTTTGTTTTTATCATAAAAAAAAATGGGGACAACTACATCAAGGAAAAATCAACCACATTTCATATTTATGTTGCTGTACAAAACATGCAAAACATTTACCCTGAAGCCTTTGCAAGGACTGTATCAAGTACACTAATAGGCAGCACGATTAATGGTCTTGTTCTGTAAAATAAGCCTAATGTTGTCATGATTAATGCTTTCTCCATGTGCCGGTCTCCTCATTGGCACCTATGCAAATACCAGCACCTCAAACTATGTGAACAACAGTTATGGCCTCAAACTAAACCACTTCTACAAACTCTTGTCTCTTCAAATATGTTAAGCCTGTATTGTAGGTATTATAAAAAAATAAATAATAAAAAAAAAACACTTGACTGATCATGCGATTAAAATAATGATTATTTCCTTAAGAGCTTCTTCAAGTCAAAGTGTTGTTATCTCAACATGATTGACACAAATCCATATAACGCACTCATATTTAATGAGATATTTTGGTTCATTAGTGAGTTGAACATGGCAGAGAAGTGATTTCATGCTGGTTCTGATTGGACTACTTAATTATGCTGTCTCTGAGAGCGCTGGATTTGTGAGTGGGTGGTTCAGAAGCGTTAGTGAACACCTTTGGCTCAGCTAATGAGCAGGTGAGAGATACAGAAGCTCTTGGCCACTGATGTCATGACATCGACTCATTTTCACATTGCTGATTGCTCAAACCTGTTGTGTTTCATCCTCTTGCTTCTGAAGCACAGTGCTGCTCTAATTTGGACTTTGTCTTTAGATGAATCAGACGGAAAAGGGGGATTGAGAGCATTCGAATTATGGTTAAGTCATATTCAAGTGCAGTTTATTTTTTATTACATCTACAGTTCATGATTTAACAAATGATTGTATCTAAAGCAAATTAGAAAGTAATTATTAAATTAGTAGTAAATTATGTTTGCCCTTACTTATTGTAAGGACACATAGGTTATAAATCATACATTTTAAAATATTGTAAAGCATATAAATGTATACATTTTTAATATACATTAAATATATTAATATATTATATAACTTAAAAAATATAAATATTTATTTTCAGGTTTTTCTCTCTCTTGAAGAGAGAAGATAATTTTAAAGCTTACAGGCTTTACTATGTCATTTACCGCCAATCACTCATGGGATTTATCACACTTTGATTCATTGCAGTATCAATTTCAACAAAATATTAGTAAAAAATGGAAAATGGAACCCTCAATTCCAAAGTCATAAAGCAATGCAAAATTAAGACCTGATGTATTTAACGTTTGAGACCGAACATCAAAAACAAATTCCAAGACACCAAGTTTACACAATAATATTAGACAGAGTTTTTCAAACATTCCATGTTATAAGGACATTAACCTGATGTACCAAACATATATTCCCACATATATTTGACAATAACAACATATACTTTGTTGCAGAAATCCTCTTTTGACAGTAGAGTTAACCCCATGTTCACATCAGTGAAGCTCTGCTGTCTGAATACCCTGTGCTCTAATTTGATGTGGGTGAGTTGCATGTGGGCTGTTGTGTTTGTAGGTCTCTCTGCATCTCACATTGGTGACTGTAGATGGATGGAGTTAGCGTGGATATGGAGCCCAGCTCGTCTGCGTACAGTACAGCCCAGCGCTGCCTCCCCGCTCATTAGAATACAATATGGCTTCCACTAAAGGTCATCTTCTCAGAGTATAATCACACACAATCAAACGCACAAACTTCATACATCACACAGACAGTAAACAGCCGCTGGCTTTATTTTCCAGTGACAGAGAATGGCTTGCAGCCTATTTATAATTTTACCCTCTCACATCAATTAAAGAAAGCTGTGAGCACGTTAAAGTTCTCTCGGACGATGGGCGAAGCACTACATGAATTGTTTGGACTGACTGATTGAAGAGAGAGAGAGAGAACTGTTTATCAGTTTTTAGATGGTCCGAATGGCTATGAGAAAATATCTCTGTGAAGCTGTTGTAAAGCTGATAAAAAGATAAAAAACAGATAGAGCTGGAAACGTTGTTTAAATATATGTGTGTCTTTGCTAAATGCTTTGTCTTTCATTCTCATTTAGGAGATGTCCACCTCTAGCGTCCGACAGTGACTTGACGTTCCATCTCTTTTGTTGAAATGACAGGAGCCTGTCAAGAGGATAAATGTGTCAAAATGGAGGTGAGATTGGAAGCTCTCATTCTCTCTGTCTGATTATCATAATGAGGAGAGCACATTTAGTAGTTCATGGCCCCATGTCATCTGATTAGAGCAATGATTAATGATATCCTTTTACCAAAACATTCCTCGCTTAGACACACACACACGCGCACACATACAATTAATGAACATTTATGCAATAATGACTTTGTGCTGCAATGTTTTGATTTTTAATATTATCAGAAGATTTTCACACATCTGTTCATGAGGATTATAAATGAAGGAAACCTCAGCTATCGGTTTAAATGTTGTCTTATCAGTGAATCTGCGCGTGGTTTGATTTTGCAGTTTTTATATTTGTTTATATTTTATTTAACTGGAAGGGCCAAAGTATATTATTATTGATTATAATTTTTTTTTAAGACTGTTGCTATGTAGTTTATAATATCAGTACTCACATTCAGTGATTTCATTGGAAAGTTATACTTATAATTTCCAGTAGGGCTACACATAAAGCCTGTCCCATTGAACTTCCTTTTAATTCCGGTTCAGTATTAATTGAGCTTCATATTGCTGCATAATTTAAGCCTAATATATGGAGTCTCCTCTGAGGAAGGTTCAATTTGATAAAAATCAGTAGATGTTCTGTTAGATATCTATTATATATACATACAAACATATTTTATACATTTATCTTTTATTTTTTTGGAATAACAACATATCAAGATGCAAAGGTTTTAATATTTACAGTGAGCATGGTAACCGCTAAGCACTGGTGGACACATATAACACTGATGCTATACTGTGAATATAAAATAGGCCCTATATAACATTTCATTTTAAGTCTGGAGCTGTTCTGTTGTTTATTGGTGGTTTGTGCATTGATGGCCAGCTGTGCTTGACATAAAACACTGTAAACTATGCCCCTAAGGTGTGGTAATGTGGCAGTGAGTAAGTGTTTGTATTTATTGTGAACAGAATGCAATATAAACCATTTTAAAGTATTTTGTCCTGTGATAGTCTCACAGTTTTTTTATTTCAGTAGATCCCAGTGAATCAAACTACTCTTTGAGTGGAAATGTGGACTGTAGAAAAAATGCAGTTTTGCATGCAAACCAAAAAGCCTTTTGGTGACTCATCTAAAAATTCCTTCCTTTCGCTCTGTGTCTTCCAGACGCCTTCCGACACAAAGCCCTTAGTGTTCCCTGCATGACAGACACAATGTGGACTGTGTGTTTAATTGTGAGTGGGGTGGTTGTAAACACAGCATTTAAAACCCTTCTTTGTGGATCAGAGGTGTGGATTTACATCTGGAGGCCACAGTGATTCATCTGCTGCTTCTTTAACGTCTGTTTTGGGAGAGCTGCATTCTTCTACTTCCTACGATGACACATTGTACTATTGTCGCATGGTACCTCTGGCAATGTGATTGGATGTTTTAGGTGTGGGGGCGGGACTTGGTGACCTACATGTGAACTTGGGCACAGGAGGGAAAAAGCTGGAAGATCTGACTGGTTACATGACATGCAAAATGCATCTTGAGAGAAATACAAAGCAAATGTTTAACTGTATTCTATTCCTTATGAATAATTATATAATCATAAGCATAAAAACTGATTTTGGTTAATCTGGCTGTTACAGTTATAAATGTTGTTGTAATTGAATCTAAAGTAGTGAAAGCCCTGGGGGGATTTCAGCATGGTTTTCATATACACACATATATCAGGTCTGAGACTATGTATTATGCTGTCAAAAAATTAAATGGAGAAGTCATTCTAACGGGCACCTTCTGACCCTTCATATTTTCTGTCAATTATGAAGGTATAAAGTAATGCATAATTATGGGCTGATGTATTAAAATGCACAAATAATTTGTGTTTATGCAAAATTATTTTGGACCACGTTATGGGAGAATTGCTAGTCATGCATAACTAATGTACTGTATTCACAGCTATGTATATATACTATATATCACTTTGTCTTTGTGCGATATTAATCACAGTAAAGGCTGATCTTCATGTCTGAAGAGGTTTTCAGCGCACTGCTGTTTAGATGGTTATAAGGAGATGTTTACTTGTCGTGCATATTGACTACACCAAAAGCAAACAGTGTTTTTGCTAATGATCATCTGTTCTTAGCGACTGCTTAGTGGGACTCTGGGGCCCCCATGTTACTCAGGTGGGCATAATTACATTTCTTAAGGTCAACCTCTCACCAGGATGAATTAGTGAAATTACATAGTTGACCACTCTAGGGCGTAGATCCAAATGCAATTAACTTAGTTAATAGATCTCCAGTAGCCTACAATGCTACTAGAAGTGAAGAGGGCCCATTCAGCACAGGGGCCACACACAGAGACAGCTCACTTGGAGACATTTTCAAATTCACTTTTTTGATTGCTGAGGTCACCAGCCAGCTTTTTCTGTGCAAATGTGAAAATATCCAAATCCCAAGATGAAGGCAGGGTGTTTTACGCTTAGACAAACACTGCAGCCTGGGGAAAGTGCTCCTTTTATTTGCTTAAATGTGCAATAGGGAGCAAGCTATGAGATATTGATTAGCGTATACCCTGATCAATCATACTAAACGATTGGCTGTAAGCCCTAGGATCTCCTGCAGGCTACAGAATAGAGAGGCAGACAGTGAGATCTAGGATGGCCTCTACAGTCTAGAGAGCAATGCTAATGCACTCTAAACAGGGCCTTAGCTGAGCAGGGGCTTTCAATCAAGAGAGGCCAAGAGTTCAACTCCCTCTGAGCGTAATCCTGCCCTTTTGACCCCGGGGACTCGCATCTCTTCTTCTTCAAAGCCAGTGGCACTGATATTATATACCCATATTTAGATACAGGGTGAGCAGAAATATGTGTTACTTCAATGTTTATGTGTCCTCAGCCAAGAAAATGCATAGGAAAATTTAAGTGCGCTTTAAGTGTGAATAAATGTATCAATAAGCGTGGAATGTCCTCTTCTCCCATAGTTTATTGTTAAGTGCTTCTGATCTGAGCAGAAAAAAAGGGTTGACGCTGCTCACATTCCATCTGGAAATTAGTTTCGGTTTTATTCTTAAAACAAATTACTTCAAGAATGTCTTGGCTGTTTTGGTTTCGTTTGTTTTGCTATTTGTTAACTCAGGACAAATAGCTCTTGGCAACAATGATTAAAAGGGTCTTTTGATTCAAATAGTGTTCAAATGTTCTTTATTTATGTTCTTTATTTTTTTTATTTAAGAACAAAAATAACATAAACCTACATTTGTGTAGACACATTTGAATACAAAGCTTCATTAGTCTATCATACTTAGCTAAAAAAATTAAAAGTTCTCACACTTAAAAAGATGAGAGAGGCTTGTAATTTTCATCTTAGGTATACCTCAACTATGAGTGACAAAATGAGAAAAAAAAATCTAGAAAATCACATTGTAGGATTTTTAATGAATTAATTGGTAAATACCTTGGTAAAATAAGTATTTGGTCACTTACAAGCAAGCGAGATTTCTGGCTTTCACAGACCTGTAACTTCTATTCTCCACTCGTTACCTGTGATAATGGCATCTGTTTAAACTCATTATCAGTATAAAAGACACCTGTCCACAACCTCAAACAGTCACACTCCAAACTCCACTATGGCCAAGACCAAAGAGCTGTCAAAGGACACCAGAAACAAAATTGTAGACCTGCACCAGGATGGGAAGACTGAATCTGCAATAGGTTACCAGCTTGGTGTGAAGAAATCAACTGTGGGAGCAATTATTAGAAAATGGAAGACATAAAAGACCACTGATAATCTCTCTCGATCTCCAAGATCTTACCAGAACCACACGTGGACCTAGTCAATGACCTGCAAAGAGCTGAGACCAAAGTAACAGGCTAGCAACTGTGGTATGGGACTCAAATCCTGCAGTGCCAGACCTGTCCCCCTGCTTAAGCCAGTACATGTCCCGGCCTTTCTGTAGTTTACTGGAGAGCATTTGGATGAGAGGATTGAGAGAATGAAACCAAAATACTTGGTCTGGTTTGGAGGAGAAAGAATGATGACTTGATCTCTGTCATTGCCAAGGGTATATAACAAAGTAGTGAGATAAAATTTTGTTATTGACCTAATATTTATTTTTCACCATAATTTGCAAATAAATTATTTCAAAATCCTACAATGTTATTTATTTATTGAGGTATACCTATGATAAAAATTGCAGGCCTCTCTCATATTTTTAAGTGGGAGAACTTGCACAATTGGTGGCTGACTAAATACGTTTTTTGCCCGACTGTAAAAAAAACTATCCAGAGCTAAACTGACATGAATCAATCTTTAATTTCAGGTAGAAGTATTTTTTTTTCTTTTCAAAGAGTTACCTAGTAGAGCTCTAATGTGAAGGTTTGACTTTGCTGTCACATGCACACAGTCATACACACATGAATTACAGAAGTGAGCAGGTACAAGTGAGACTTGACACTGATCATTCATATGTCTTGTCCATTTTCTCAGACAGTGGGGTGTGACAGGGGAAATTGTCTCTCTAATCCAGTTGATGAGTCTGCTTTTTGTTTGCACCCAGCCTTGCAGAAAAAAGCAGCAGGGGTTTGGAGCTCCTGTTCAGGTTGTGCATTATGACTGCTCAAAAGCTTACTGCTACCTCTCCAAAGATTGACACATCAAAATAGATTCATTCATTTGAAATGCAATGAATGATTTTTCTTCCTTTCCTTATGTCTTCAAGATATGATCACTATGACTGTCACAAAACTGTTCATAGATATTTAGAGTATATAATGTATTACAGGAATGCTTTACATTTATTATTGATTTAGGCGTTGACTGCTCATTAGTACTCTTAATACTGCTACTAATAATAACATCATAAACAATATTCTAAATGCTACTATGACTAATAATAATGATAATTTTATTGCATTCTAAAACATGTGTATGCCTTATTTTTAATTTCTTTCATTTCAATAAACAAATCTAATACACATACCTTTTACATCAAATACTTAATAATTAACTAATGAAAGTAATGGGTTTATATTAGCTTCTGTGGTGTTGATGCCTAATAAAGACATTAATTAAATGAGTGTAATTTGGAGTTACATCCCCAGTGATTGCAATATAACCTGTAATGCAGGTCTCTAAACAGCCATGTCAACCACTAACATCCAGGGAATTTCCATCCTCTGGAAAATGAGCCTACGCATTGATCAGGATCGCTTTATACTGTTAATTGTTTTTTTTTTCTGCATTCTCGTTGGCAGAAGTGTGAGCTGCAAGGCTAGGTTAAGCTTTGGCACACATACATACAGGTAATTATTATTAACTTCCAGTTCATTTAGCTGCTCTAATGCTAATTTCAACTTTAGAAATTAAAATAAATAAGGTCATTATCATCCGCTAGAACATTTGCATATCTCACAGGTGTACTTATCCCTGAGCGTTACAGACAGGAACGTTCCCCAAGTCAAATCAGTCAGCTCCAAACCAACAAAAAGGAGAGGTGCTCATTTAGCCCAAAATTTGCACCCAGCACAAAAATCATGCAAATGAAGCCCCAGCACTCGATTGGAAGACACAGCATTTAGGTGACATTAATCAAAACTAAATATGCAGGCAAAGGTGAGGTAATCCCAGCCGTCCCCGGTACAGTCGCAGCTGCTGGCAGCCCTGTCAGTTCTCTTCTGCTGTTTTGTGATACAAGATATTTTGATTTCTTAATATGTGCACTATATTTTAAGGTAGATAGTTGAAATTCATAGTTAATAATAATAATAATAATAATAATAACAAAAAATTATAATTTTATATATTGTCATTTGATATTTTTAATCAAATATTTGTGAAGGTCTTTACAATGCTAGTGATTCATTATAAGTGACCTGACAAAACATCAATGATGGATTTGTGGTCAAATCAGAATAACATATTTTGCACTGTAATAGTGTTGATGTAATTAGCTATAACAACAAAAAATGGGAAATAAATTTAGAACACAACTAAAATAAACAATTTATGTAAAATGTATGTAAAATTTATGGAAAAACAACGCATTATCGCTTGTTCTAATTCAGAATTTTAAAGAAACAGCATATAAAGAGGTGTCAATCGTTTTGGAATGTTCATGTCAGTTATAAGCAATAGTAAGCAGTGATGCTTGCCTTTAGTAAATAACATTAACAAAATTAACAAACCACATTACTGCAAGGCAGAAAGAGGTGCTGATAAAGTGCTGACTCAAATCTGAGCATGAGATAAATGAGGGGCAGTTTCAGTGCTCTTGTTGATTAAACCTGACAAAATAAACTCCACTAATATTCATAGACAGACCGAGTGACAGACTCCGTAACAGATGATGATCTAAGTCATCAGTCATATTTTAACCCATTACTGTCTGCCAACACCATAAACCGACATAAATGTCTCCAGTCTATCTTACACGCTGCAGACTGGCTGCTGTACAGAATCTGTGACAGAAAGACTGATAAGAGAAGTCATGTAAGTGCAGCAAACATCCCCCCTGTGAGCATTTAATGGACAGTGAATGGACGTGCTGTTCATGGCAGGAGAGCCACATCGCCGCATCCCTCAAAACCCCCGAAAGACCAACGAAGGCAAACGCACCTCTTCGCCACTCATGTGGCATCCACGGGAATCATAACAAAGAGCGTTTATGTAGGAAGAGCCTGTGAGGGGCTAGCATCGGGGCAGCGGTGCAGAAAGGGCTTAGAGCCGATCAGACCTTCCCCTGGCAGCGCAACACATTGAAATGCAAATATCTAGGCAGGGTTTCCACCCCGTGCGCCACTCACAAATTGAAAAGCAGTTTTTATCTATGCTAATGCAAGCATGGTAATTGAAGTTAATCAATCAATGCTAGCTTTCACTAAAACCTTGAACATGATTGAATAAAGTAATTATCATTCAGGGAAGAATGATGAAGTTGTAGACAGCATGAACCTTATTAAAGGAGGATTTTGAGTCACAATGGCTTAATTTAGCGGGCATCCTCTCTTTGCCTATTTTCTTTGCCCAGCTCATTTTGTACATACTCTTGTATGTACTTTTTTTTCTTTTTTTTTGTCGAGATATCTCCTGCTATCTCTCTGGTCCTAAACACATGGTTACAGTGAAGCAGTGAAGCTTTTTCCCCCAAGGAGCAATGGTCTTTCTCTGTACCATTTAAATATCTCTGCTGTCTTAATGCTATGAAGAACAGAAGCGGGGTGGATTCAGTTAATGAGTTGTCATTCAGTCAAAGCCAGACGAAAAGATGACTGAAATTAATCCCCCCATTATATAATGCCTTTGATAAGCTCAATTAAGCTTCAACCTGCCAAATGTGCATCCCCCCCCCTAAAGTGTCACCTCCCATCCGAAGCTTCATGTAAAATCTCCCCCTTAAGGAAATGTGACATTCCCTTTAGCCGGACTCAGCCCAGGCCTCTCTAATTCACACTTGATGTTTCTGTTATTTCAGGGTAAAATGACACTCATACATGACTGCCGAAGTAGCGGATGAGAAAGAGATGTCCACGTCAGCCGTCCTGGAGCTCTGCTCGGTTGCCTCCTCCCGGGGTGCGCTCCTGTCAGGAGAGGCGTAGGTAATTTAGCCTTCTTCCTCGGTCGGGCCCTGGCTCTCTGCCTCTGGCTGGGCTAGTTAAAGACCTTCTCCGGTATGTCATCCAGTTTAATATTCACCCTACATAATTATGCAGGATTCACAGTGCTATCAAACTGCAATTCAAATTAGTTCAGGATTAAAGGCACAGCGCAGTGCTGCTTCCTTAATTGCATTGTACTGCACTGATCACATTCAAATAGCCATTACTCATTCCCTCTGTAGAGCAATAAGTCATAGGGATTAATGCTCGGGCAGGTGACAGGGCCAGACCATTAAAAGGCAGTTATGCAGAAAGCATGGCTGAGTTTTATTCACGTTAATGAAATCAGCGAAATGAAACTGTAATAGATTTATCAAAGCTCCGATGGATTTGCAGTAAATCAGTTTGATTCAGGCAATCAAACTGGACAATAGAGATAGTTTTCAGACGGCATCGCCGGGCGGCACGAGGCGGCATGTGAGGAGAGCTGATATTCTTCTGCACTCGGATTTGTGGCGCGCCGGCATGCCTATTCCCAGAGCGGGATGGCTAATTTCAGACAGCTGAACGTGCCAGTGCAGTGACTGATAAAACGTATGGCCTTCCAGTTCAATGGCATATTCCTCTACCCATGCTGTCACAAATCCTGTTTTTTTTCTTCCGTTCTGTCTTCCCCTCCCTTCCCTCTTCTCAATTTTGTCTCCTGGTTGTGTCTTATGAATGTAATCCTTGAGGAAGTGGTTAAGATGGATGTTCAGGATAATCCTACCTTTAAGTAATTTAAAAATCCTTACACCAGTTATAGATCTGCATAGATAGATCATAGATCTGTCAGAGAGAGAAGCTACTTTGAAACCATAGCATGTCGAGCTTTACGATACTGTACAACGCAGATCATATCAATCTATACTTCATACCAAATAATGGCAAAAAACTAAAAATGTAATAATTAAAAATCATCATATTATAAAACAAATGTAACAACATGTAACGGCAAAAGGGGGAAAAAAATAATAGACAATAGTCTAATGAGCAGAGTGAATATATATAATACGAACCGTAGACAATCTACCTGCGTGAGCACATAAAAAAACCTTATTTTGTCTGCGATTCAACAGGATACAGTGGAGTTCAAACAGAAAAAGGGATAATATGAGCAGCAGTTGGGGTCTGAGTGCTCTATACAAGGTGTTCATTAAGAATATCTGTATTTTTTGACATCAGGTTCTCTGTCGAGACATGACGCTTTGAAATTAAGATTCATCAGACCAGTAAATCTTGTTTCTTACAGTTTGAGTGTTTTTTGGTTTGTTTGTTTTTTTGCAAATTTCAAGCAGCCTTTTAACACTGCAAAAAAAAAAAACAAAAAAAAAAAAACACTTTCTTAGATATTTTGGTAACACTTTATTTTAAGGGTTCAGAATCATGCATTAGTTAAGCATTAATTAATGGTTAATTTGTTTACAATTAAGCATTGATTTAGCAAAAAAACACCAGTAATTAATGATTAACCTATCATTTTAAGGGCCCGAATTATGCATTAGTTAAGCACAAATAAACTAGTAATTTATAATTAGCAGATATTAATTAGAGAGTGTACTAATATTCTAATGAGAGTTGACATGTAGGTACAAAGCTACTTATTGTCAACAGATTGTTCAAAAGGGACCATCAAAATAAAGTGTTACCATTTTTTTTTTTTTTTATTTGTGTAGTGAAGTGCCATGCACTGCGGAAAGACTTTTTTCCGCCTAATGTGGATGTCAAATGACTCTTAGTACATATAAAGGTGCAACATTACTTTAGTCAACAGAAAGGACCATGAAAATAAAGTGAAACCATGCTTTCTGAATCCATGCAAATTGTCTTCCATTTAAAACCTGTATGAAAACAAATTTCTCAGCTCACTCATCTGCAAATATATGTGTGTGTAATTTTTCTTACACTGCTACACCTAAAAAAATAAATAAATACATTTAAAAAAGAAGAAAAAAAGTACTGCTACTTATGTAATTTTACTTAACAGAAATGAATTTACCACCTACCACAGCATGTGAGGGCTATATCCCACAAGCCCTCTCCAGTACCAGGGCCCTAGAACCCCTATTTAATTCTGTAACCTAATGCTCTAATCTTTGTTTGTTTTCTTTCTTTCTTGAAAAGAGTTATTACATGCCATGCACTGAAAGCATATTGGCTTTGATGTGGCCTTAATGAGTCATCTACTGTATAGCATAAATTCAAATTAAAACCAATTAACCCCAATCAGTAGAACCTCATCTAAACCTGTTTTTATGGTTCAGCGCTGCCTAAATCTTTGATTAGGCTCAGTGAGCAGCATTAGTAAATGACCATCTGAATAGCAAAGAAGCCTGTTAGCCCTAATAGAGAGGCCACGGTCAGGCTCTCTCTCTCTAATCTAATATCAACTTTTCTTATTAAGGTCTTACAAGCTTGTCTGCCTTCGTTTTGACTTTGGCCCATTTGCTGGAGGAAAAATGTTAAGTAGGAGACCAAGCTCATTTTTAAGCTGATATCCTATTATTGAGTATTCTGCTTCCTGGACATGCATGAATGTATACACCGTTTACATGTGTTGTTAATAAAATGACTCAGGTCATATACTTAAGTAATACCAATAAACTATGCATCCAAACAGTATTACAAGTTCTGGCTGTGTTATACTAAACCAGTCCCTTGAGGTTCCTATAAAGATTTACAGTTTATAGAATATCTGTTGTTAGCTGTTGTATTGGTTAGCAGAATAATTAAATTTCAAAAGAATTGTAACTCAGGTTTTACAGAATTGCTAAGTTTAATAAATACTGAAGAATGAATGAATTATTGAATTATGAAAGGTTAATTAATTAATTAATTTATTTATTTATTTATGTTTTTCAGAAGCTATTTATATTATCTAACATCGAGAAAAATGAAATTAAATATGCATAAATGCAAGAGAGAGATTTAATTAATCTGTTTGATTCATGCTTTCATTTGAGAGTGGATCTCAGTGTAAGGAATATTAACGCAGTCTTTGATGACTCTATAAATGGGAACGGTCCACAACACAAACCACAGATCATAAATTAATGCTCGTAAAAACACCAAGCACATGGACAGACTAGAAATGAAAAGGCTGCAGCTAACATAATACTTAATTTACACATTCTGCATAATAAAATTAAGACAATATCTCCACCAGCCAATCCCTTGAGCCACGAGCAAAATTCCTAGAATATTTAGATGTGCTGATAAACTCACATTAGATGAATTCAGCAAGTAAATATTTCTCAAACGCTATTCAAAGGGAAGAATTTTAGATGGATTTAGCTAGCAGTCTCATCCCCATCCAGATATGTTTAGCTATACAAACCTGAATATTGAAAATAGCTGTGTCTTATTATAAATGCAAACAGTTTTACAATTTATTGCACATTGTTATTCTCCTCGTTACACCTATAATGTCTAACGAACCAAAAGTTTCACCCATAGGCTTTCTTCCGAATTTAAATACAAACCCCAAATTTCAACCTTATGCCTAAAATATTTCTTGTAATCTATTAAATGTTATGTGATTTGTATTAGTTAATAGATAGAATTGTATTATTACAAACTGTTTTGTATTATTACAAATCTTATCTCTTTTGTATTATTACAAAATATTTTTCCTAGTTCAGAACAAATGTATACTGCCATGCTCAGCACTTAACATGTTTCATATTCAAAACATTAAGCCAGTTTGTCACTTTTCTAAATAATGTCAAACGCCTTATATATTTTTAACTTCCCTGTTGTTTGTTGTTGTTTTTCTGTTTATGAACTTGCGAAACTCCGCTACCTGTCATGTAAAATTCTTAGCAGAGTCTTCCAATTCTGACACAAAGGGTTTTTTGTTGTTAAGGGGATTTGCTCTTCTGGCCCCATTTGAGTGTCTTAGAGTGTGTGTACTCTCCTGACACATCCACCCGTGTGACAGTGATAAATGCTGAACATGGGACACATTAATGCAAGAGACCCTGGTCAGTGTCAGCCTTTCTTCACTGTGTCAACTTAAACCAACAGGATCACACTGCAGGAAATGGTAATAGACCCAAAAGGAGTACCGCACCCCCCAGATACACCATGCAAACGAACGGATGGGAAGAGGCCTACCATATATCCATTAAGAATTAATTAACTAATTAATTAATTAATTATATATTGTTTGTCAAAAAATAAATACATATTATTTTAGTTTTAATTGAGCAATTCAAATGTCAAAAATAATTTAAAGATCACTGAACAACAGAAAGAACTGCTGCATGGAACAGAATATTCGGTAAAACTTTATAATAACGACACGCTATGAATCATTAGTTAATCATTAGCAAATAGTCAGTTCATCCTTTAAAAGCATTGTTCAAACATTGATAGTCAGTAGTAAGCAGTTTATAAATAAAGTTATAAATGCCTTGTTCTTGATTTATGAGCATACCTAAATGTACAAAGTGATTTAAATGGTCAGTTATCTTCCTAACAGAAAAAATAAACAAACAACACAGAGGGATACAGAACTATAAATTTCAAGATGCAAAAAGAAATAAATAAATAAAACTGTACATGTAACAATTTGTCAGAGTCTTGATAATCCATAGTGCAGCTTTTATTAACCAAGGTCAGACAGGCAGAGGTCGAAATAACAGGCAGACAGGAATATCAGGCAATAGGCAATAATTGTAGTCGGTAGACAGGCAAAGAGTTCAGGTCAGGTGGCGAGAATCGATATCCAAAGAAAAGTCCAAGATAAACACAGAGAAAAACAACCAGAATAACGCTCTGAGATGACAGCCGTGGCAAATCAAAACTTTGCATTGAACCCATGGAAGGTCAGCGTATTTATAGTGTAGATAATGGCTAACACCTGGGAATGATTTGACCAAGGTACATTTGTGAAATAAGTCCGGGTAGGAACTCTAATACTCTGGCAATGGTTCCCGCTGCTGCTGGCCGGAGAGAGCCATGGAGGCGCAGAGGTTTCCACATTTTCAGAGATTAGGAAACCTAATGGTATTCTCTAAACTTGGCAATGATTTCACTAGATTCTAATTAGCTGACATGGTTGTGATGTTTTTTTATTATTTTATTTTATTTTTTCTTTTTATGCAATTTTTAATTAAGTAATAAATGTAATTATTTATTATTAAATAAATTATTAAAACAATTAAAGAGTGTGCATAGTGTTCCTATATTTATTGCAAATATGGAAGATGCAAGTCTATTAATGTTTTATATATATGTGTGTGTGTGTGTGTGTATGTGTTTTATTAAATGTATAATACTTGTATAGTTACAGTTCATTACATTACTGGTTACCGACAATATTGGCATGAATCCTTTTTAATTTGTGACAATTTTGCACTGGTAAGGGACAACACAAACTATGAAAACATTTTATTACATTAACAGTTTATACATAGAAAATACTATAAGTTCAATTAATTTGTGATAGCAGTGAGCTCCTGTTCCCCCTGTCCTGTTCCCCCTCGAGTCTTCAAGTTGGAGAAATCCTCAACAAAAAGAGTTCCTGCGAGTTCATGCTCTCTCTTCGCCATCAGCAAGGACTGGGCGGCTGTTCTTCGGGATGTTGATCTGACCGTGCAAACTCTCCCCGGTGCAGAGGATCTCTTTTCTCGGTCCGGACTGACAACACTGCGGCAATTGCCTACATCAACTAACAAGGTGGTCTACGCTCCCGCCGCATGTCAAAACTTGTCCGCCATCTGCTGCGCGCTGTTCAAATTCCAGGGTCACTCAACCGGCTGATATTCACGTTGTCCTGAGTCCCCGGCCCGTCTACATGCCTAAGGTTCCTACCATGCCCTTCCAAGATCAGGTAGTGAACCTACAAGCACTGCCCCAGGAGGAGGCAGACCCGGCCTTGGAGTTGCTGTGTCCAGTATGTGCATTGCGCCTCTACGTAGACCACACTCAGTGCTTCAGATGCTCTCAGCAGCTCTTCATCTGCTATGGAGGTCAACAGAATGGGTATGCTGTCTCCAGACAGAGGTTGGTGGTTGATGCCATCTCCATGTCTTACCTTTACCAGGGAGAACCGTGCCCCCTTAGGTCTGAGAGCCCACTCCACAAGTAGTGTTGCCTCGTTCTATGCGTTGGCTCATGGTGCCTCTCTAGCAGATATCTTTAAGGCTGCAGGCTGGGCGACACCCAACACTTTTGCAAGGTTCTTGACCTTCGCGTTGAGGCTTTGTCCTCTTTTGTCTTAAGTTAGACAAGCAGGTAGCGTGAAGCCAGCAGGTGTCAGCTTGCTGCGCCTTTCCTACGGGATCCATGTGCTTTCTCAGTTGTTCCCTTCAGCCAAGGCGAACCTGAGTCCTCCTGCCCCGCAGTCGGACCTAGATGTGGAGTAGCTCCTGACTGTGCTCCAACTGGGTCTCCTTCGCCCCGTAGGTTGTGGCTACAAATCTTAATCTCCACAGTCATTCAGAAGGCTGTGTATCCCTTCACTTATATCCATAATCTTATCAATAAAGTGTATTATTCAATTCCACATGTGAAAAACTGTATGTGCTTCATGTTCTCCGCCCCCACTTCCCATGCTTCAGTACAACTAGCATCCCTACGGGCCCCTATTTCTGTGCAATACTGGATTTAAATGTTAGTAATTGATCACATTATTTTGTACTTCACTTTTAATGCAGGAGAACTCTCTTTGTTCTGTCATCTGGAAAATTTTGGTCCCCTTAAAACCCTTTGTTCTATAATCAGAAAACAGATGTTTAGCTACCTGTACACCTGTGAGTGCAGCGGGTATGAATGGGCTGTGGTTTGCAGCATGTTAATAAGAGTGTTATATGAGATCGATTATGTGTTTTAGAAGTCAAGTCACTCACTAAAGGCCAGTCAGGGGACACTATCAGAGTAGGATACTCATGCATGATGTGAAAGAGGCAAACAAAGAAAAAGTTATTTCAATTCAGCTCAGTTGTGTTTTTTTTTTTTTTTCATCAAAGGTCAAGCATTGTCAAAATTATCAGCATATTGACCTTTTTAATCATTCTGGAAACATCCAGATCATGTGCTCTTGCTCTGGGATGTTATCCCAATAAAGCGGTTAAAACTCTTGTTCTCTATATGCCACATGGCATGTATAAGTCTTGTTCATGTGGCAGTGTAAAGTCTTTTTAAGTCTTTAAAGTCTGTTTAAGTTTTTTATGCAAATTTTCAGCACAGCAATATTCTAGAACGAGAATATGCACTATGACACATACACACACACAAAATGAAATTAAATAAAATAAATAAAGTTTTTTTGTTTTTTTGGATGATCCCAACAACTTTATAGGTAAATATAGGCCATTTCAATTTCAGTTAAATGCTGTGTATCAGCATATTCTCACTATCAACTTGTCACATAGGCTTTGTTCACACTGCAGACTGAAGTGGCCCAAATGTGAGTCATATCTGATTTTCTAATGACAGTCTGAACAGCACAAATCAGATTTTTACAAATCAGGCCTAGGCCACTTTCATTTGTGGTCCTAACTCCAAAACAATTTTCGCAATGCAACTTCAGTCTGAATGGCCATGTCACATTTCATGCAATTTTTACGTCATTGAAATCCAACAGACGTCTCAATTCTGCACTAGAGGATTAATATTCTTATCACTTCGTTATTAAGGCGCTTATTGCACTTTAACTTAAAAATTGCTAAACACACATTAACACGAGCAGCATCCATTGTTATTTCCGCAAAACTCAGTGCGCTGTGTCTGACATCATGTCTTCTTTGGCGCATACAGGTCACTTCAGGGCTGTATATGGTTCACACAATGATTTATTAAGATAATGTGCAATTCAGTGTGGCTTAGTTCACACTGCAGGTGTTAATGCTAAGACCGGATGGCAGTCGCAGTTAAATAACAATGTGAACAACAGCGCAAGAAAATCTGATTTCAGCAAAAAATCCTATCTGAGAATTAAGAATTTTAATGGATCAGTGGTCTTATTACATAATTCAATGTACTAACAAATGGAGAAAACAAAATGCATACAACTAGACCTACTAAGATAACCAAACAGACTGGTTACATGGATTTTTTTCAGGATCAGTAACAGAGCACTGACACTTGTGTGATATCTGTGTGAGTGTGTGGCTTCAAGCAACTAGTTTGGGTTTTTTCAAGGTCAGTGTCGTGATTTAAATATTCATGCTCCATGTTTTGTCTTGAGTGCATGAGTTGAGTGTTCTTTCCTTACCATGCCCTTATCTTGTGTTTTTGACGAGCACCAAACTTTCTCTAGGTCTCTTCTCTGAATATTGGTTAATTTGCCCCACCTACTCCCCTTGATATCTTTCTTGTTTGCTTCCTTAATCTCAATGTTCTCGGTTCCGTGAAATATTTTTTATCTAATCCACCCCTATGTATAGGTGGTTACTAATTGTGCCCTGCACTGACCTACCTTGACCCCCTAAATCAGGGGCTTATGACATCATAAGCATCACTTTATGGTTTAAAGAGTATGAAACAGATGTTCCAATTCCGATTAAGTACAAGCTTTAAATTTTATCTCCAACTCCTATCCTGTATCTACCCCTAATCTAACTCTGGACTGGACTGTATGTCCGGTCTATAATATAATTAATCTAATAAGACATGGCTGTTGGTGACTCATGTGAAAAATGGACAACCATGTGTTAAAAAAAATAAATAAATAAAATAGAGAGGGTGAGGGAGACAGGTGGAGACAATGAAAATAGATGTCCTACGGGGAATGAGATGACAAGTGTCTAGTGTGTCAGCAGAATTGTGAAAGGTGTGGATGTGTGACTGCTTGAGGTGTCAGGATTGTTATATCCTCCTCTGAAGAGGCTCTGTACACTTGAGACACCTCCCCCCCCCCCGTGTCATAGTGTATACAAATTGTGAAAAAC
>JAUMHP010000057.1:518072-544345 GCA_032361065.1 Enteromius trimaculatus
TTGTGAACAAATTAACCATTAATTAATGCTTAACTAATGCATTATTTTGGACCCCTATTCTGAAGTGTTACCCCAAATTTCTGTTCTAATAATAAATGACAAAAATATGTCTCACACATAAACACTGTGAAATACTTCATATTCAATTAAACTAAACTTTCTATTGAGACTTCAATTCAGAATAAAAATATCACATTCAGGATTTCTATCTTTCATCTTTCAGGGACAGTTTTCATTGAGCATGTTGCAAGGCATTGTGGGATTGCCTTTTTAATAAAATGCAGTTTGTATGATATGGGTTTTGTCTGAAGTAAGACATCATAAGGAATCACCTTCAGTATTCTTTGAAAGAACTCCTGTGCTAGAAATCCAGACAATATTAATCTTCTTTCACTTCATTCTTATTACATTTACCTGCTCTGCAGATCCTCTCCTGGCCACAGCAGGGGTCGGGACTGTTCATGAGGTGCAGTTCTTCAGTGTAATTGGTGATGGCAGCCTCGTACCTGGCAGCAGAGAGTGCGCTGCAGAGATTCATTCATGCATTCTTGTGTTGTCCTGCAGGGGGCAGGGAGCGGGGCTACTGAGTGACTCACCCCTCCGCACACTGACTGGTGCTATGGAAGTGTGTCGGAAACGATCTGTCACATCTGGCCCTGTCACTTTCAATCACTTATACACAGGCAAATGCACAAATGCTAGTGCAGAGTGCAGGGAAAGGGCCTGCTCATTTAAAGCCACCCCAGAGACACAGCCACATTCCCATGGACAAAAATTTGTGACATGCACATTCATATATGATGCATCAGGAGATTCGTGTGCACACATGAACATGTACAAAAATTAAAAATCATAACATCTCAAATACACTCTTAAAATTAAGGTGTTTAAAGGGTTCTTCATTGTGATGCCATAGAAGAACTGTTTTTGGTTCCACAAAGAACCATCACTGTCTTACCTTTTGTGAAACAGAAAGATTCCGCAGATGTTAAAGGTTCTTAATGGAACCATTTAGGCAAAGGGTTATTCTACGGCATTGTTACACACCTTTATCCAACCCCAAAAAAACATTGGAAGTGTTTTGGGGGTAGTAATTAATCAGCATTCAGGCATTAAGTGATTGACTTTATGTAAGCACCTGAAATTATATACAGTAGCAACCAGATGACCACCAGATGGAGGCATCTTAGTTGACAGGATGTTCAAACTTTCAGACATTCACCCTTAATTAAGCGCAGCTTCTTTTTTTTTTTTAGACACAGCCCAACTGTTAACTGATAAACACAGGCATCCATCTGCCTGAGAAAAACATTAGCAGGGGGTGTTTAAGGTCTTCAAGAGGAGCAAAGGTGACCCCAATTCCTCTTTCCCGCTGTCCCGGCTCTAGTTTGAGGCTGTGGATAGCTGAGAGATTAATTCAGAGACAGTTCAAGATAAAGGCAGAGGTGGTGCACAAACAGGCTAGAGACTGCACTGATCATTGAAAATAATTATTTGCTGTGTCACTGGCAACCCCTTCCCTCCATTCATCTATGTCAAGAAATCTTCTTTGACAGGCCCTGCGTGTGTGTGAAGACATTGGCACAGATTACTATTAATGAAGAGAGGAATCTCACGTCAAGATTTATGGATTAATCCCTTTTGGGTCTGAAAATACCAAAGATCTATACTCGCCGGCACAAGGTCGCAAGTTTTGTAATTTAAATGAAAGGGTTTAAAAGGTGACAAATGAACAAAGCACAGTTTCATTACAGACTGATTCTTATGTACATCTCTTAAGATTTATTGCAGCATAATCCTTTGCTTAAAGAAAGGAGTGAACACTGAAATGATTAATCTCTTTTAATGTTGGTGTCTGAAACAGCCCTCTCTCTATTTGTAATTGCCAAGGAAGCGTAAGTCCTCGTTGTTGGTTCAGGATGTTGCTACACTCTGGGAATGAAATGGCTAAAGGAACCTCTGATCTTTCTTTCTTTCTTTCTTCCTTTGTTTTTTTTTTTTTTTCGCCTTGCTTTTCTTCAGATGGTTAAAACGACCGGAGGCTAAGTAACTGGTAGGCCCCGGTTAATGCTACCATACGCTTGAAGTCATTTTCGGAACAAGAGGAAGGAATACGGGACAAGAGAACAAGAAAACACAACAAATATAAAGGCCAAATTTTGAAACAAATTACACACAGGGGCATGTGTGCTGCCATGATGTATTAAGGTGTGGAGTACCTCTATCCTCTCTGCTGGATAAGCACTTCACTGATCCTGTGCATAAACATAATTTGGAGTGTCGTCTACAAGAGCCTCGCGGTGGATGAGTTTCAGCCCCGGGCAAAACGGGTGCAATAATTCACAATAATGTAAAGGAATATGCAAGCCTGCCTTCCGTGAAATGTCTCTCTCTTTGTTCATCATTAATATCAAACAATATGACAGTCAGTCATGTTGTTGTTATAGAGATTGTATTGAGAACAACATTAATGATGTGTACATAGTCATGTTGACTGAAGGAAGACAAATTACTCTTAAAACTCCTTGAGACGTACCGAACCCACACCCGAAACCTCCATCCCCCAATGCACTCTCTCCTTCCCCCTCCTTTGCTATAATTTGCACCTCCTGAAGGTAAGCAAACTCAGTGGAGTGCGAGTGAGATCAAGGCGGGACTCCACAGTGACATGACAGAAATGTTAGTGACTATGAATTTCATATGTGCCAGTCACAAAGTGTGATGCTTGGCTGAGCTGACTGCTCTCATCACTGTATCCCAGGTACACTCTTGTTCTTCAGACAAAAGGGGAAAACGACAATTAATCTCCACTGATAGCTGGAGACGATCAAAAATATTCACATGATGCTAATTAATTGCTGTGAATCTTAACACAATTCCTTCTATAAAAAACTCTCCTGAACATACAGATTTTCTGAACGCTCCAACATCTCGTACTTCACTGCATAATGAAAGAACAGTAGTGTGTTGGTCTGCTAAATGTCCTCAGAGAAATAAATTCCAGCATTCAGAGCTCAGACTGAAGAAGAGGGTCAACCTCTGAAATGTCACTGCAATCATCATCCTTCACATAATTATCGTAGATACAGAAAAAAAAAAAAAATGCCTAAAAAACCTTAATGTGCACGCATTTATGCATTTAGCGAGATCTTTGTGGTATTTTTTTTTTTTTCAAAGCCCAAGCAAACATTAAGACATGTCCCCTTTTATAATTGTTACATAAAGATTTAATCATAGCAAAAGCAGGTGTAAAGACAAATAGAAATAAAATTGCTGAACATTAAAAACATACATAGAATGAAGCAGGTATGTCTCCTCTGTGCTGAATGAGTGAAGCTGACAGATCGTTGCTCTCTTCTCTGCCTGGCCCTGTGAATAAACATATCCTCATGCTCCAAATGCAGGCTGACAGCTTGCCCGGAGAAATGAAGTTGGTAGTTTGGGGCAATGGTAAAGAGCCTGAGCAAACAGGACATGCTATGTACACCCAGGCTAACAATGAACATATGCTTTGTTTTTCTGATGCCAACACGGAGCATTCATGGCCTCGAGAGACTCCTGAGATTCAGGGACCAGTTGGAGCGAACAGCCTGCCGGCTATTTTTGCCTTTTTTGGCAGACTGTTGTTTCTAATTTGTTTACAGTACTGTAGTCATTAAATTGTGCTGGTTGTTACATTGTGAATAAAGTCTCTTTCAAACTTTACAACATGACCCAAATGTTTAAACTAAAACTGTAACTCTGAACAAATAATCTGAACCCACTTGTTATTAACTTTTCAACAACTGCTAACATTTAAATGCATTACTTGATACAATATACAAATCACAATCAAATAAAAGTTATCAAATCACATAATCAAATCATAAATCAAGAATTGCATAAAAGGTGCTTTAAGTAAAAAAAAAAAAGGCATTAGCAAACATTATATAGCAGTTATTGGAATTGGTTTAAATGTTTCACACTGCTCTTCAATTTATTTTAACTTCATTTACATAAAAAAGTGACAATAAAAGATTAAGATAAAAAAAAAAGAATTACTTGAAGGAATGTTGATGTGTTAAATATTAGAATGTATTATCACATCTTTGTTTTCTCGCTTATACGATCTATCATTTGATTAGGTGCTATTTTACATTATTATTTTTATTATAATTCTGCATCTGTGAAGGTCTTAGAGGTAAATGACCAAATTTCATGGATGCAAATAACAACTATAACAAAAATCATCCAGTCTTTTTCTTTTACGATAAATTTCTTTTATTGAATTTTATTTATTTATAATTTTTTTTTTTTTTTTTTTGCAGCTATTGATGGGAACATTTTCACATATTCATAGTATGTCTCTCACTTTGCATGCCTTAAGAGTCCAAAAGCATTCACTGCATGAGTAAGTCAATTAATGCAGTTATAATAAATTATAAGGGTAAGTTAGAGATAACTCAAGTTATCAATTAATTAAAATATGATATAATAAAGTAGTATTATTCAAACAAGAGTGCTGTTTTCCTGAATGTGTGTGTAGCGTTTGCAAATGTAAAATTTACTTGATATAATGGTTAAACAATTAGAAATATTGAGTGAGATTTTAGACAGAGTATTGTCTTTTATTTTTCTGCTTTGCCTATGAAAATTGTTCTAAACAAACCCGCACCATTCAGAGCAACACCATAGTGTTTCATCCCTGAATGAATCTGTCTTTGTCAGTTAAATCATTTATTTTAATCAATCATTAAACATTTAAATCAGTCATTTAAATAAATGATTCAACAATCTAATTTCTAAAGACTGCCACTTGCTTCATTTCTAAATGAACCAGTCTTTTTGAACAAACTGTTTGAATGAATGATTCAATGAGTAACTTATTAAGGAACTTGCCTCTTCCTGCTGGTGGTTTTAGTGTCATTATTGTCATTTTTGTTATCGACAAACAAAAACAATATTGATATGTATTTGTAGTCAATCTCACACATACCTGTTATCAACATTCTTTAGAATATTCTTGTTTTGTGCTCAGCAAAAGCAAAACATGCATGCAGATTTGCAAATGAATGAGAATAAAATATATTTTTTGCTTGTTTTTTTTTTTTTTAACCCTTAAAGCTGTAGTACCGTTATGCATGACATGAGCCCTAAACAATAGTCCTAAGCAGTGCAAATGGTTGTCTTAACCCAGTCAAGAACTTTGTGAATGTGCTGAAAAAGTTACTCTGGCATCGTCTTAATTCCTTTTATACTGTTTATGGATGATCCTTACAAGCATACTCTATAAATTACAGTTAACAGATTATAGCTGTAATTGAAGTCAAAGTGTTAAGACAGATGACAGATCAGTGTGAGAGGGTCAAAGGTTACATGTCATCTTAGAAGATTCCCACCTATATCTGAGAGGTTTATCAGTGCAAAAGTCCTACACGAGTGACAGATAGGTGCCTTTAGGCTACAAAATGGGTTGGGTTCAGTGTAGAGGGTGCGAGTGCAGATGGGAAGTTCTGTCTCATCTCAGTAATGAAGCACACCTGAACTCTGCTTTAAATACCAGAAGAGAGGATGGAAATGTCACATGCAATTAAAACTCATGATGCAAGATAGCACAAATCAAACCTAGACTCTCAAAAAAGAAAAGGAGAGAGACAAGGAGATATAGATATTAGAGTGACAAATGATTGCTGAACACACTCTCACAAGGAAATATCTAAAACATCTTTATCCTCCAGACTCTCAGTCCATGCTGAAAGATGTACATTAATAATCATTATGCTTATTTTAGAGTAATTTCATTTTACACAGAGATGAACTGGAGAGCTAAATAGTTCAATTAGCAGAATACTAACTCCTTGTCTAAATACAGGGAAAAAAAACACAGTTGTGTGAGGAAAATACTGACTCGTGTGTAATTAATTTGTGCCACTTTTGTCACCAGGGTCGGAGCTAGACATCAACATTCATGCTAAAAGTCACAGTAATAACGACCAACCCAGTTTTCCTTTTTAGGAGTTCATATCAAGATCAGGAAGAAGAAGAAAAAGAAGAGGTAACACTTTACGGTAAGTGTCATTTGTTAACATTATAGTTAATGTTTTAACTAACATGAACAAACAATCAACAATGCATTTATTACAGTACTTATTAATCTTTGTTAACTTTGGTTAGTAAAAATACAATAATTAGTTGTTAGTTCATGTTAGCTAGTGCATTAATTAATTAATTAACAGACACAACATGTGATTTTAATAATGTATTAGTAAATGCAGAAATTAGCATTAACTTAGATTAATAAATGCTGTAGAAGTATTTTTCATTCTTAGTCCATGTTATCTAATGTTGTTCACTAATGTTAACTAATGAACCTTACTGTAAAGTGTTACTGAAAAATGTTAATTGAGTGTACAGCATTCACTGTACAAGGTAGATGATTCAAATAGAGCAATCTCTTTTGTTGTTGTTGTCCTGTTGCCTTTTCTGAACCTGAAGCATTTACGTTTTTTAAAAGTAAAAAAAAAAAAAAAAAAAGGCTTCAATGCTGCCACACCACTGGTGATCTCTTTCATATTTACAGCACAGTCTGAATACTGTGATCTGAATACTTTGAGCCACTATAGCATGCATCGTAAATCTGCTCCACTGCAGGAGTGTTATTTCAGTGAGAGATTTGCCAAACATATGAATATATCTGGCTATATTTGCCTAATGTGCTTGGTGCTCATCTCCTGTACTTCTTCCCCCACTATGTGCTGAGTGTGCAGTCTCACTGTCTGCAGTCACACTAATTGGACCCCTCTCTGATTCACCTCCAAGACCCCAGTATGTTCAAACAGATAGGAAAATAAAACACAGCCCTAAAATAATGAGATTCCTCAGGTCGTTTCAAATGTAACAGAAAATGATGACATTTTGGTTTGAACCCAGCTGACTTTCTAACAATGTGAAGACAAAAGAAGGCCTGAATGCTTGATATCGCCCCCTATTACTTTGATATAATTACTCTATATTAATTCCATCTTGATAATGACAGGGCCACTTTCTTTCTCTGATTTGCCAGTAAAGTAGGCTACTCTGAATCCTTTGAAATAACTTTAAGAGAGAGAGAGAGAGAGAGAGAGAGAGAGAGAGAGTTAAATAAATAAAAGAAGGGAGGAATAAAAAAAATATCCCACTACTGATTCAACACGAACACGTCTAGACCTCTTTTGAATGAAAAATGATACGTGAGGGAAAATAAAGCAATATGACCAGAAGGACCAGGAATTCACCAGATGAGTGTCAACGGAGAGGTAAAAAATGAAGCATTTACCTGTTCCTAATCTAATTTCTTCATGGCTTTCTGTAGATATCGGACCCCGCCGTGAATAAGCTTAGTGTTTGCGCTGCCAGTCCCGGGTGAGAAATCGCTCCGCTCTGCCAGGGCCGCAGAGAGTGAGGCAAACCAGCTCCGGATCAACGTCAGCCTGATATTTGGCTACTTATTCTCACCACCACAAAATGTTTAGAATATATTACATATCATTTTCATATGCATCTCTCCTCTCGCTGTAATGTGCTTTAAAGGCGAACCGGGGACCGGGGTAGGCTATATGAGAGGGCATTCATATCTCCATGGGAAACGGGATGCGTTAATATGTATGAGCGCACATGTGACTGTTAAAAATCTCTAAATGTTGAAATAATAACGTTTATATGGAGGTTTCAGGCTCCAGCTTTATTCTGCATGAAGTTTAACTAGTTTTTACAATTCAGACTTGCAAAGCGTTTGAAAGACTGCAAAGAAGTATTTTCCGACGGAGGTAAGCGAGAGACTCTTGTAAACGCGACACTGACGCGAACAAGCCTCTGGCTTTCCTAGAAGATTAGAAGCTGCAAATCCAAAAATTCCAAAATAAAAAAAAAAAGTGGATTAGGAGAGGGATGAGCGCAGTTTCAAAACCGTCCTTCCTCAATATCCCTCTCACTCTCTCTATTTTTCAATATTAGACAATGAAAACGAATATAAAAGGAACAAATAAACAGATATTAAGGAAACCTTTAACTCGAGCATAGATAATTGATTTAAGTAAGAGACGATCACATGAAGTCTCATATGGGGCAGCCAGTGAGCCATATACTTCAAACGCAGAGATCAGGCTTTACCCTGCCACGTTGTCGTTTTCTGGGAGACGAAAATCCCTCTAAGTCGAGCACTTCCGATGGGGAGGCCTCCTGAGGAGGAGGCTGAAGCCACTTAGCGGCTGAGCCTGCGCGAACAGCCCTGCAAGCAGTTAACACACAATGAGCTGCATCGTTACGCAACAGCCGCTCAGAAAACATCCGTCTACAGCTGCAAGAGGGACGCGTACAAAACAGAGTGCCGCTCGAAATCCTGCTCTCGCTTCTAAGAAGAGGCAAATAGGATTGATCCAAATTTCTCAAATGGGGAAGACTACAAGGAAAACCACGGGGCGAACGAAAAGAGAGAGAAAGAGCTTAGAGCTTTCATTGTGTTGGCTCCGTGCATTCTGTACAATAATGTATAAAAATAATGTTTAACCCTATGAGCTCAAATTGTAAGTACAACTGTCAGTAATGTGGATGGCGTTACTGTACATAGAGTTTTTCCAAAGGGTTCTGCTAGTCAGTCAGCCTAAGGACCCAGTTTATTAATGCATCTTTTATTTTTTTTACACTTATAGGCTATGTCTAAGCTCTTTCCTGTGTCGTGCAATTATATGTACAGAACATTTTGACAAGAATCACAATGGGCCAAGGCTCCAGAAGAAGTTGGTATAATTTGCCTTAAAACAAACAAAACCACCCAGCAAACTGTATGTGACAACATCAGTGCTGTATCTTCATCCAGTAGGCTGGCCACAGATTCCTCTATGTGTTATGTAGCACTGCATGCTGGCCCTCATGGGACGGTGACCATTCTCACAAACACATACACACCAGCTAGCCATTCATTTAACTGTCACATGACTTCAGGGGACACTATTCATTTATAAATGTGTTTCATTACTATGCAAGTCCTCATATTCTATATGATGTATTCAACAAAACACAAATCATGCATTTTCTGCAGAAGGACAGAGGAGGAAAAAATAGTGACAGCAGAAAGAAATAAAGAATGATCAATCACATGCTAATTTATTTACTTCCCCCACTCCTAACGAGTGTCCAGCATGATTAATCACGAATATGCATGCCACATGCATATGACATTGCTTACCAAAATGGTGTGATTTTACTGTTCTCCATCATCCTCTGCTTGAATTTTCTCTTTAACAGAGCATTAAAAGAGGAAACATTGTGTGTTTTACTGTTTAGACATTTATACACACATTTAAACTTCACGTCCATTGTTTAGAACACAGACACCAGATGAAAAAAATAAAAAATAAAATAATAAAAAAGTGAACATTGATGATTTATATTACTCAATTTGTCCGTTTTGTTTATGCTATAACTTAGAAATGACATCCAGGAAACGCAAATGAAGCCAAATAAATGTGATTGAAATCATTACTGTTGAAACACCCTGTGCCACTTCGTAGGAAACAAAAATAAGGTAATAAAAAGATCTGTTTAATAATATTTATTTTAATTAGAAAGAATATCTCACAGCTTTTTGGTCCCCCCAAACCCTCAACACACATACACTCCATAGGCGTAATGGTTTTTATACTGTACAGACTGTATGTGCTATTGCCCTACACCTACCCTACACCTAAACCTACCCCTTACAGGAAACTGTGTGCATTTTTAGATTTAAAAAAAAAAAAAACACCATTTAGTATGTTTTTTAAGCCTTTTGAATTACGGGGACACTGAAAATGTCCTCATAAAACACCTAAATATTGTAATATGTCATACCCATGTCATTATACACATTTGTGTCCTCATAAACCACATAAACCCGCACACACACACACATACACAAAAAGACCATTGTAATTTTACAGCTTCTTTAGATTTTCAGGAGAAAGCTTTCAAAAATAATTGACATATTTCTCAACAAAATATTTTAATTTGTTAAGTTGATTAATTGAATTAATGAAGACAATACAAACAAATCCATAATATGTAAAAATAAATAAATAAATATTTACAAATATTGGTAACAGTCAAAGTGATTTTTGATAAATGATATAGTGCTAAAGGGAAGTTAAACCGTTATAATTAGCATAACATATGAACACATATTTGCTAAAAATGACTTGGCAGAAGATAGAGGGTAATTAATTAGACTAGCAGCACTGTTCATCTTCCTTCTGACTGACAGTGATTTTTTTTTTTTTTTTTTTTTTTTCACAATTTAACAATTGATTGTGGCATAAGAGCCCACCTGGAGCTTGAGAATTCATTTCCACCCAAGAAGGAGAGAAGTAAAGCCAATGCCAGAGCCAAAGCCAAAGCCAAAAAAAATTAAATAATAATAATTCCTCAACTAGGTTGTATTGCCCTATTCCATGAATATGCAGGAACTCACAAGATGCCGGCAGACTCATTACTAATGTTACTGCCAATTACAAGGCATGTCATGACACTGATTCATGAATATTCAACGCTGGCTGATCTCCATGCTCACCACAGTGATGGGTCCCGTTTTACAGTTTTACTAAGGTAGAAGAGAAGGGACCTTCATCACAGCACATAGGAGTCAGCCAGCTGCAATACAAGCTGTTTCATTAGGGTTAAATAGTTAAATGTGTGTTATATAATAGTGCATTAAAATGATGGAGCACTCCCTTGTTCCATGGAACTCACATTAAAGCATATTAAGTAGACGTTTAGTCCTGGAAAGAAGGAATCTTAAATTGGAAAAAAGACATAGACCAGTGCCTTGAGCTAAAGAGATGCTTTAAGACTGCAAGAAATATGGATTTTTTTTTTTTTTTTTTTTTTTTTTGGATGATGTTGAATCTACTGAGGAATTAGATCATGCAATCAACAACATCTGACATTTTTGAACCTGCATAAAAAATATGAGAGATTTCATCATCTCTAAATCTTTTTATGTTTTAAAAATCATAAAGTCATCTGTTGGCCAGTGACACCAAATTAATACTGCTCATCTCATAGGGAGAAAGCTGGACACATATGATCCTTATCTTTAAAAAAGCTCTGTAAGAGGAGACAATGTCCAGGTTGGACAATCAGTCTCTGCTTGATAATATGAGATTATTAAGTCCAAGTGACCACTCAATTTCAAATATTTGTTAATCAGTCTACGACCCCTGTCATTAAACATTTCCAATCAGAGTTGGTTCCACATAGATGGAACATGCAATGATAACACAAAGCTCTCACTCAAAAACATGAATTATTCGAGACGATACATTTAGAAATTTCCTGTTAATGTACTATATAATACTGTAAAATTCCAGTCTTATGCTTATAGACATCTAGTGCTGGTAGTCAGGTTATACTGCAATCTCAGGAAAAACTCAGTAAGTCTTGTTTTTATCTTTGAAGATAAGTAATGGCTGCCTCAGGGGATGTCCAATGAATGTATTAATTTAGCAGCAAACTCATTCTTCAATATATTGTGTATAAGGTAAACTATTAAAAAATATATCACCATGCCCTTTTTTTTTTAAATCACAATGACCCTTAGACAGCTTAGATTCTATACACTGACATAAGACTGCCATACATGGGAATTGTAATAAACACTGCTGGCGCTGTCCATGGTGCTTCACCTGCCTCAATAAAAGTGCTGAATAAACAGCTCCTGTCAAAAACTCTACACCCTAAAAGAAGATCAGGATTGGGAGTGAATTTGTGATTTTTTGTTTGTGTGATTTGTGTTGTCATGTGTATTTGTTTTAGAAACGTTCATTTCATGTGGGTTATTCATTTTGTCAGGATAGCTTTATACATAAGTCTTTCCTCCATACACAAACACCACACGTACACACACACACACACACACACAGATTCTTCAACATGTCATAATTGGGAAATAACTTCAGTCCAATTTGATTGCTCTTCATTTGCTGCCTCTTCTTCCCCATGAGCAGTGATTAAACTATGCATATATATAAGGCAGTTAGTAATTAAATGAGCCAATGGGCAATTATTGCTTAATTGTATGTAATTTCCCTTCATTAAAAAGGTAAATGAAAGCAGACCATATTGTGGATATAATACATTAGATATAGCAATAAACCCAATCAGGTGTTGAGCACATGACCGGCCTGTCATTTGCTATGTGGAACATAAATGACAGTTTTGGACATACTCTTTAAATTAGACATTGTGGCGTAGTTTTGTCTTCCCGTCAGCCTTGAATGGCTAAACTGTAGTGTCTGTGGCTTATCGACATCTAATTTGTTCTGCATTAGGCTGAAGAACATTGATAAACAACATATAAAACAATAATCCAAAACTATTGTCCAGTGGGTGGTGAACAACAGTGTCCTCTAGAGGAGACTGCCACCCCCATTTGAAGAAAACCACTCTGGTTCAGATCAGTTTAGGAGGCTGTATTAGGAAAACCTGATAAACCTTAATCTGTTTACATAGAAAAGGACTGAACAATATTTTTTTATGTTTATTCATTTTGTGGTTTGACCCATAAGAAACTCAGAGTATGGGGACTCAGAGATACAGGATTTAGCTTGTGGAAAGAAACAGTTCCCATGATGGTTGAGTGAGACCTGTCTCTAATAAGAGTAAAGCCCGCCCATTCAGATACAATATGGCAAACACTCTTTGAGGGGATGTGACCTCTGTTTCTAGATCTCTTTATGGTCTGCATCAGAGCTGTTTGTTTTGTTTTGTTTTTCTTGAAATTGAAATGACGTGTGAGAATCTGCCCTCTTCTAATAATCGTAGTCTAGTACAAATAGATGCAAAGTGTTAAATATTCTGTATATGGAGCTATGGTTTCTGAAAAAAAAAGCTCTTGTTTCACAAAAGCTTAGCTGCATTGGGTTTAGTTACAAACACGGCCAGTATAGCCTGCTCAAAATCATCTTTGTTGAAATATAGCTTTTATCAGTTTCTTTATTATTTCATTTATAATGCATTTGCAGTGTACAAATGGCCAATACGTCTTAGATTCCAACCCATATTACTTGTTGTTTAGACTTAGATTATCAAGCTTTACCAAAACAAATCTTAAATAAATTGATTTGTTAGAATGAGAAGGAAATAATTTTTTTTATCATTATTTCATTGTTACCCTTTTAATGTATAATGTCCATAACATATATTAAGTGTGCTGTGCATACTCAAATGTGACAGAACAGAGGAAAATTGCTATTCGACGATGGGGAATATAAACTACAGAAGATCTTGGTGAAATCACAGTCATGCACCGGCTGTCAGTCAGCCCTCAGATTGGCAGAAGAGTCTCGCAGCTGATTGGTTCCACTCATGTATGACGCGAATGACGTACTGTACTCAAACACGTGGGTCTCACATAAACAAAGACACATTGGCAGACAGAGCTCTACATGCCAGTGTTGAGCTCCGCGCTCTGCGAACCACACGCCGTACTGGACATTTACACACGTATTCTGCATCACAACCTTATGGATACAATATTGTTTTACTGATGATCTACTAAGGTATGTTACTATCTTTATTTTTTATTCTTTGTCTGTTTGGACAAATATGCATTTTCAGTTAGCACAGCAACATATTCCTATGGCATGTTTGTTTTAAAGTTTTTGAATGTTGTTGGTTGATTTCTGCTGGTTTTATAGAAATCGATTTGCTGTTTTTCTGTAGAGCTGAATTGTGACATTAGCTTTAGTCGTTGCATAAGACGCTTTGTGTGAAAAAGTGAGTTTGTTCAGACATGCATTTTTTAGCAAAGTAACTCGAGAGTAAAAACAAATAAATAAACGCGGCGCGTAAATCCTTAAACTTTCGCCCCATTACGCACATACGCTGATACGGCGCTGGTGTGTTTAAAATGTCTAAGTTTAAGTGAGCTTTAGAATAATTGTGTAGTTATGTAATAGAACTAATAAAATGTGATGCAAATTCAAGAGAAAGTTGTGTGTTTTATCAGAGGGAGAATCCAGAGCTGACTCGTTTGTCTTGAACCCCGGTATTAAATTTCATCTGATATTATCACCTTCACCGCGATCTGCAGAGGAACAGTCTCACGACTGAAGGTAGGCTACTTCCGCTGGAATATATATGTATTGAATAGTTAAAAGCTATTTTGGAAAAGTTGCATGCAAGCTGAAATGAGTGCCAAATCATGTTCTGATGGGCATGCGGCTACTTTTTTATATTGATTGCTGTGTTTTGCAGCCATGCCCTGCGTCCAGGCTCAGTATGGCTCATCCCCGCAGGGCGCGAGTCCTGCGTCTCAGAGCTACAGTTACCACACCAGCGGAGAATACAGCTGCGATTTCCTCACGCCAGAGTTTGTGAAGTTCAGCATGGACTTGACCAACACCGAGATCACCGCCGCAACCACCTCTCTGCCAAGCTTCAGCACCTTCATGGACAACTACAACACAGGTTATGACGTGAAGCCACCTTGTCTTTACCAGGTGCCCCATTCTGGAGAACAGTCCTCCATCAAAGTGGAGGAAGTCCAGATGCACACTTACCATCAGCAGAGCCATCTGGGCCCGCAGTCAGAGGAGATGATGGCCCACTCCGGGCCTATGTACTTCAAACCTTCCTCACCTCACGCTCCGGGAACGGCGAACTTCCAAGTTCAGCCCAATCACATGTGGGAGGACCCGAGCTCCCTGCACACTTTTCATCAGAACTATATGACCACGCATATGATAGATCAACGCAAGAACCCCGTATCCAGGCTCTCCCTCTTCTCCTTCAAGCAGTCTCCACCCGGAACTCCTGTCTCCAGCTGTCAGATGCGCTTTGACGGGCCTCTCCACGTCTCCATGGGGCACGACAGTCCCGGAGCGCACCGAGCCCTGGACAGCCAAAGCTTCGCAGTGCCCAGTGCCATTAGAAAACAGGCGGGAATAGCCTTCACGCACTCCCTGCAGCTCAGTCACGGCCATCAGCTGATGGACAGTCAGGTGCCGTCACCCCCGTCTAGAGGATCTCCGTCCAGCGAAGGTTTGTGCGCGGTGTGTGGGGACAACGCGGCGTGCCAGCACTATGGAGTCAGAACGTGTGAAGGGTGCAAAGGTTTCTTCAAGGTACTTTTTGCGTTATTGTCTTTATTATTATTATTATTAATAATAATACATTGAGTTATTTGCTTATTTATTAGATTACCTGCCTCTTTAAATCAGTTCTATTTAATGACACCTAATCGGACATCTGTCATTAGCGTTAGCGGGTTTTTTGTTTGTTTGTTTTTTCCTTTCGGGTTTTTATTTTATTTTATTATTTTTTTTATCTGTTAGTTAGCTATCTGAGTATTGGCAAATCTGAGCCAAAAACAAAGTTAATGTTTGTGTAGAAAAACAATTTTTCTAAAAGATTTGTCTGAATTGTATTCCATACAAGTGAAATCCTGTTGTTCCGTTTTCTTGATTTAGCGCACAGTACAGAAGAACGCCAAATATGTATGCTTAGCCAATAAAAACTGTCCTGTGGATAAACGCCGGAGAAACAGATGTCAGTATTGTCGATTTCAGAAGTGCCTGGTGGTCGGAATGGTGAAAGAAGGTAAATCGCTTTTTGCATACACGTCTGTGCGTCTCATAAAGGCTGTTCATTATAATATGCTTCGCGCTTGGTGAGAAGAGAAGAGCGCAACTGCATTTATATTCATCACTGACGGAATGTATATGCACATTACAACGAGCGTAACAGCCACTTGATAATAACAGTCTTGTATTGTTTTGACAGTTGTCCGGACCGCCAACTTAAAGGGTCGGCGAGGCCGTTTACCCTCCAAACCCAAAAGTCCGCAGGAGTCTTCGCCCCCCTCTCCGCCCGTCAGTTTGATCAGCGCTTTGGTCAGGGCTCATGTGGACTCCAACCCCTCTATGAGCAGCCTCGACTACACCAGAGTGCGTTATGCTCCATTCATCTATAATTTTACTCATCATTTTAGGCTTTAAAAAAAGCCAAAATGCGCATGTGACTCTTGATGCGCTTCCTGCGCCAAAATGACACAACCAATATTAGGAATTTAATATCATACAGTGTTTCATTATAAACTTTCAGCACTTTAAGGGTGGCATATTTTACTCTCTAAATTGCTTTTGCAAGAAAGAAGCTAGTGAAATACAGACACAAGTTAAATTAAAGAGGGGGAAAACTCTCCCCCTTCGAGAAATGGGCTTTGCAATTTCACGGGTTATATATTTTAAGGGAGCTCATTAAGTCATGTTTAAATTAAATTCCAGTTCCAAGCCAACCCAGACTACCAACTGAGCGGAGATGACACACAGCACATCCAGCAGTTCTACGACCTTCTCACCGGATCCATGGAGATCATCCGCGGATGGGCAGAAAAGATCCCCGGGTTCACCGACCTGCCTAAACCAGACCAGGACTTGCTGTTCGAGTCTGCCTTCCTGGAGCTCTTCGTGCTGCGCCTGGCGTACAGGTACCGAGGCCTCTGGAGAGGTGGCTTTGCTGCTTGGGTTTTTATTGGCTCTGCAATAATTAGGAGCCGCTTAAATCCCCGTTTAATGCGCACGGTAATTAAACGGATGCTTTGTCATTAATCTCAGGTCCAACCCGATGGAAGGTAAACTCATCTTCTGTAACGGAGTGGTGCTGCACAGGCTGCAGTGCGTCCGAGGATTTGGAGAGTGGATTGACTCTATAGTGGAGTTCTCGTCTAATCTGCAGAACATGAATTTAGACATATCTGCTTTCTCGTGCATCGCCGCTCTAGCCATGGTCACAGGTGAGATTATCAGTTGTTATTACACTGTTTAGAAAATTTAAACAGGTTATTATCACTATAATTATTTTTTATTATATGCAAATTATTATTATTATTATTATTATTATTTTGCAGAGAGACATGGACTGAAAGAACCCAAGAGAGTCGAGGACCTTCAAAACAAGATAGTAAACTGTCTGAAAGACCAAGTCACTTTCAATGGAGGCGGCTTGAATCGTCCAAACTATTTGTCCAAACTGTTGGGTAAACTGCCTGAACTGCGCACATTGTGCACACAGGGTCTGCAGCGCATCTTCTACCTAAAACTAGAAGATCTGGTCCCACCGCCAGCAATAATCGACAAACTCTTTCTTGACACTCTGCCCTTTTAAACCGCGGGAAAAGGAGGGAAAAACTATTTCAAACAACCTCAGAGAACTTCCACTGACTCTCTTGAAAACTGAAAGTTTGATTATTTTTTTATTTATTATTATTATTTTTTAATCCACCAACCATTGCCAAATGACGTGCGCTTTCGGGAAAAAGAGGATTCAACAATCTAAAGCCTGGAAAACATGACGCGAAATAATGATAATAATAATTTTTGTCATCGGCAAGTTATTTTGCCCCTTTATCTCACCAAAAAATAAAATAACGATAATAAAAAAAATAGCCTACCGCTACTGAGTATCTCAGAACAGAGAAAAAAAATATGTAAAAAAAAAAATAAGTAAATAAAATGCTAAATAAAAATAAATAAATAAAATAGGGAAGAAAGTAACAATAATATGAGAAATTATAATAAAAGACACATATTATTCAATAGTATGCCTGATTTTGAACAATGGAAAATATTTCGCCACTACTAATCATTGTTAACTGCAAACGTCTGTATTCATGGAAAATCAGAGTAGAGTGTACTATACACCATTTCTATATACCTATTCAATAGATTTATGTGATTTATATGATGTGTATATAGCTTGTACAGAGACTTTTTTTTTCTTTTATAACTTGTGCCTGTGTATCTCTGTCAGGTGGAAAGGAGACGCATGTTGTAGAGGACTCTTGTCTCTATTACACACTCTATATTCCGGACACTATGTAGTCTGTTAGATTTTTATAAAGATTCGTAGTATTGGGGCAACTTTTAAATATGGCACATGTGGATAAAAACCACTATCATCTGTACAGGTAAAAAAGGGACCCATAGTGTTTGTAAAATTGTCAGACATTCCTCGTTTGTATGTGTTGTATGTATTGTTGCTGTTTAATATAAACGTTTATATATTTATTTTGCGTTTGCCGTTAAAGCATGGTGCAGTTGAAATGATTTCAGGCGCATCACCGTCGTCTTTGTTTAATGTCTTACATGTGATTTTATTTGCCATCTTTTATTCCTGTAGGTGTGTGAAGATCATCACTGCCTTTTTCTATGGTTTAACTAAATATACTGCAACTCGTTCGGTTCCGAATCCGAATCCAACTTCACGAGAAAGGAATATTTAATGTTTACAAATAAAACTTTTAAATCATTTCCATGCAGGAGCCGTGTCTTTTAATCACATTTCATAATTTTGGGGTCAGAAATTGCTCAATTAAAAATATATTGCTCACTCAAGGAAATCGATGAAAAAAAGTTTATTTTTTTTATTTAATTTATTTTAATCTGATTTTTTATTATTGTTTTTTTCTCACGTGATTTATAAGAAATGCCGAATATACTATTTTAAATGTAGATAAAACGGAAGACAAGGAACCCGGGGAAAGGCGCGTTTCTGTAATATTTATTACACGAATAATCTTCAACGATTTCACTTTTTAGCATTCAGAATCAGTTTTAAATTTTGCTCCACAATCAAAGATAAAACACTTATTTTAAAACGTTAAATGTATTTTATTTTATTAAGACTCATGGCGCTCTAAAATATCTGAGTAGAAGTATAATACACAAACAATCTTCGTTGTTCAATAGCATAAAATAGTTTTCGAAGACAGCATTTATTGTTGTATTTGTTGTCGAACGTGTGATAACTACAGGTGTCTGAAAACTATTAAATCCGTTACAGCAAGTGAGTAAAATGAGAGCGATGAATGAACGTATAATAATGTAGAGATAATACATTTAAATTATCTGCATACAATTTGGAACCCCGCTCTACTGAGTAACAATTAGAGCAATTAAAGCATCATTTTTCATTCAAGTACATTTCTCTAAATTTTGACTACGATTTATGTTTAACTCAGGATACAGCAAGCTTGAACCACGCAATGAAGCAAGCTGATATGCTTGCATTGTTGAAGAAGAACATATAAGTAAGCTAATCACATAGCACATTTAAAAGTCTTATACAATATCTCAGCATAGCCAACTATGTAATAAATGTTATGGACATTAATGTGTAGTATAGCCTTCCATATTTTGAATTTAAGTTATTTATCACTTGCAGAAGATTTGTTTTTGTTTTAGATTGTGCTAATAAATAACAAAATGACATGACATTATCGAATGAAAATGTGAACAATGTTTGTGCTATAAAATATACAATGTTTTTCATTTTTTCGTTAAATTCTCGATAGATGCCCTTCAGCACCATGACAAGTTTTCACAGGCTGTCGACCGCACCAGATCATAATGAACTTTATTATAATGAAAGGTATCCTTCTCAAAATTATTTTAAGCAGTTCGAATTTTGAGAATTGAAACGTGCGCATCATTGTTTTACCTGTCCGGGGTGAGCGTGCGAGTGAGGACTTGTAAGTTTAAAACCAAAACAAAATAAAACAGACAAACAACCAACCAAACACGCACACATAACAACAACAACAATAACAATGATAATTATTATTATTATTATTATTATTAAATAACACGTGTGTATAAACTTTTTTTCCAAACAGGTGCAAAAGTAAATTTCACTGTAAACATAAAGTTTGCGTAAGATAAATGGACATTAAAACAGTACAGAACATAACAATGTTCAGATCATAAATCAGCGTAAACATAAACCCAGAACATGTCACCATGAGTGTGAATCTCTATTTTTGCGGTGTTTTGTCACCTTTGGCTTTTTTCTAAGGCTTCGAACAGTTGGTTAATTCCGATACATTTTACCTGAGACCCGAGCTAAAACAGCCGTGGTGTCGCATGTGAGTCGTAGCTGTCTGGCCGACACCAAGTCAGTGGATGAAGATAAATTAACCTTAAAAAATTAATACACTTTGCAGTTGCACTTTGCAATAATGTTGACCAGGCTAATTATTTTACATTAATCTAAAATAAATTAGACTGTGAAGTGAAAATTCCTGGCCACCTAACATCTGACACCTGCATCCAGAGTGTGCAAAAGTCAACCACATTCGGCTCTATCTCACTATTTGCAAGGCAGCAGGTATCTCGTTGCACTCGTTCGTTGTGCCGTACTTCGGAGCTCTTTGCGGGATTCTGTCATTCTCCATTCATGTCCGCGTAGCTCAGAGAGGAGATGAAGGTGCCTCTGGGCAACGTCTGGGAACGCTCACTATCGCGTAATCTCTCTTTTTCTCTATCTGCTTCTCTTGCTCTCTCATTCTCTTTCTCTCATCAGCCGTGGCATGGCTGATCTTTTCCCAAAGTTCTCACAAGGCAAAGAATTGTCTGAATAATTAGATCTTCACAGCAAAAAGACTAATTCCAAGTCAAATTAAGATTACACTCAAAAGCAGTTTGCTGACATTTAGCAGATCAGTTAGAGGGACGCTCTGCGGTGTCACAAGCTTGTACCGTGTTGACTGAAGTAATCATTTAGGTTGGCAACGGCCTAATCTCTGCACAAAGAGAAAAGCATGGGAGCGATGCTGGGAGCGGCGCGTGACAGAGAGACACGCTCGCCTAACACATGTCGAGGTATTTTCACTCTCTATTTTGCTTCCCTGCACTCCAGTTCCGCGCGTTTAAATAGAGACGAATCACGGAGCATTTCGCTGCTTCGTTATCTGTTCCGACAAAGGGGACGAAGATGGCGGCGCTTGCGTATACGTGCTCCTGGTCTGTCATTCTGCTCTCTGGTTTCTGCTTAGCACTGCAGATAATGCAAAAGCAGACGGAAAGGATGGAAATAACATGCTCTGTCTGCACGTGGAGAGCTCAGAGGCTGCAGGCACTTTGTCTTAAGTGCTAGAGCAGGAAACCTAAGAGGAACTAAATTATAATGCAGTGCTCTACTTGGACAGATCTGTCCTGTCTTTGTACCAAGGGGCTGATGGGATAGTCACCCTAAAACACCGTCATTAAGCAGTGCAGGATGCATTCTGCTTTATAGATGATTTCAGTAACTCGTAGAGACCGCAGAGTAACGAGGTCAGGCAGAAGTAGCTGCCATATTGGACTGAAACAAAGGAAAAGCATCTGTCTTGCCAGCAGGAACCCTGCAACTTTTAGCATTGCTTCGAAGAGTTCTACTGCTTTGCAAACGTTCGTGAAAACACACTCTAAATAGCATACTACCATATACCAGGCAATGGCGTCCTCAGTGACATGTGGGCCCGCAAACACATTGCAAATCTGTGCAGAGCTAAAGCAGATGCCGTGTGTTGGTAGAGCGCTCTGCTGGGTTTACAGACAGATGCTTACTGCATGGCCTTTAATGCAGTCCCTCCGACTCACGTGTGTAAATGCAAATCTACTGGCTTTAACCAAAAAAAGAAAGAAAGAAAGAAAGAAAGAAAAATACTGCAGATCCTACAGTGACTGGCACAACAATAGATAAAATATTTGTCTAAGGATCTGACTGAGACAAAACAGCAATAGTAGCCAGGGGTGTAGCACCAAATTCTGAGCCCTATGCACAAGCAGTGACCATGGACCCCAGTAAGCTCAAGGTTCACAACTACCTACGACACCATTTAATATATCAATCAACTGATGTATTTACCCAAAATATTAGCATTTACATTAGTTAACGACATTATTTATTGTAAATAAATTTCACTCCTCAGGGGCCCTCCCCCCACTTGGGGCCCTGGTAAACCCAACTACGATGCCCTGAGCAGCTACAGTGCCCTCAACTAATATTGGCACCCTTAGTAAATCTGAGTTGTAAAAATGAATCTACATTGTTTATCCTTTTGATCTTTCATTAAAACAAAAATCTAACCTATCACTGAAGTAACACAATTGAAAATGGGGAGGAAAACTCATGATGAATAAATGTTTTTCTTGGCACCCAATTATTGCTGCGTATTTCTCCCAAGATAACAGCTCTGAGTTTTCTCCTGCAATGCCTGAAGAGTTTGGAGAACACCTGATAAGAGAAAAGAGACCACTCCTTCATGCAGCATCTCTCCAGGCCCTTCAGAATACCAGCTCCATGATGGTGCTTCTCCTCACTCATTTTCTGCAGGGTCCAGGTCAGAGGCCTGGGACAGCCAAAGCAAAAGCTTGACTTTGTGCTCAGTGACTAATTCTTATGTTTATTTTGAGGTTTGTGTTTGGATTATTTCCCCAGCGGAAGACCCAGCCATGGCCCATTATAAGATTTTTGAACATTTTGTTATTTGTTGGTATTTGATAGAATCCATGATGCCATGTGTCATGGAGCACTTTTTAAGCCTGTTTTCACCAAACCCATCTTGAGTGTTTGCTGCTAAAAAGCTATGTTTTAGTTTTATCTGAGTGCCAATAATTGTGGTCAACAAGTATTGGAGAAAACGTTTATTTCATCAGAAGAATTTCTCCCTATTTTCAGTTGTTTTACTTCAATAAAAGGTTAGAATTGTGTGAATTTTTTGAATGAAAGATCAAAAAGATAAACGATGCAGATTTATTTTTACAGCCACCTTTGCTCAGATTTATCAAGGGTGCCAATATTAGTTGCGGGCACTGTATATTAGATACTGTATAAGAGAGGCAGGTCTATTACTCTTATCAGGGAGTTTGCAGTTTTATTATTATTATTTATTTTATTGTTTTTATCATTATAATTATTATTAGTGAGTGTATGGGTATATGGGTCTCTTTTATTTACACATATTGACATTTAAGGTTTAACGTTTCAAGCATCTTGTACAAATTTTCTCATTATCATGAAATTTTCTACAAACTAAAATTTGAATGTCATCTAATTTTTCTAATTGACTGTTGAGTTACAAGTCAAGCCACCTTTATTTCTATAGCACTTTTAACAATACAGATTGTGTCAAAGCACTGGACAGGATCAAATTGAAGAACAGAGTGTCAGTAATGTATAACGACAAGATTAAACACTCAATTTTTAAGTAAAGGCAAGAAAGAAAGAAACACACATTAAAATCATACATTACAACTTTAGTAAATTATGTAATAAAGTTCAGAAAGAACTGTGTGTGTGTGTGTGTGTGTGTGTGTGTGTTAATAGAGACTTTCAAATACAAAGTGTCTATTAAAATATTCGCTGGAATGAAGAAATAAATAAATAACATACACAAATACCGAGCTGAATTTGACAAAAATACATCTTTCCTATAAATAAATAAGACAATTTACACCAGTTCCCCTGTATTGGGATGGAATCCTAATAACTTGAAGCAGGCAGCATTCACAACATTTAAATATATAGAAAAAAACTAAAATAAAACAGAACAATGAGGAGGAACGAAGAGGATTTTGTTTTTCACAGTGAGTTTTAAAACAGTAAGCATTTTCTATAGTTTCTGTTTTTTCCCCTGTACTATTAAATTTTGTCTGCATCTAAAAAAAAGGAAAAGATGATGATGATGATGATTGTGATGAAGGTGCATCGTGCCCGTCCTGGTTCTTGCAGTTGGTGAACAATAGTTTATCATGATGTTAGAGTGTGTATCAGTAAACTGGGTCAGAGAGTAGGCTTCTCTTAATCCATACTCTATACAGCTAGAGGTCACAGCACACACACATGCACACACAAATGTTTTACATATGATGTAAGAGTGACAAATAGAAGATATTCTACTAATTCAGTGAGTTGAAATATGTCTGCTTGCTTAATTAGAGTGTCTTTTTAAGCATGATCACACATTTTCAATAGACAGTTTCCCTTCACTGCAAATGACAATTATCATTTGGACGCATTAAGTATGTCGCTTTGTGAGAAAGATACACACACAAACTCACACATGCACACACAGATTTCACTCTTCACACATTGTTCTGTCATTTATATTAGTAAACAGACAACCAGTCTTTCAGTCATGTGAAGAGAATGACCAGATGTCAAGTAATGACTGATGTCATTGCATGTGGAAATGAAAGTGCTGCCCCTCTGCGTTCTAACAGACGTTATCACACGCATCAGGCTAGTAAAAGACACTAATTATTTAGAGACTCACTTTAAAGTGACTGACTGCAGCTGTAGAAGCAGTCACACTACTCATAAATATTTAGCTCAGACATAAGTTGTGGGCTGACCCACTGCTGTGCATTGATTGCTGATGAACGTTGTCAAATTATTATTTGTAGTGTGGCTAGCAACACTGCTCTGCATGGGTGACTAATGCAAATCCACAGATGAGGAGGAAATGAGGAAGATATTCAAGGGAAACATCCCCTCAGTAACATTATATTTAAAGCAAGAGTACAAAGATAATGGGCATTGACAAACACTTTTCATTGGCAAACGTAAAACATACTAATCTTATATTAAAGGGATAGTTCACCCATAAAGGCAACTTGCAATCTTTAGAAAACAAACTGCATTTTTTTTTTAAAAATAAGAAATTTGAGAGCTTTCTGACCCTGCATAGACAGCAACACAATTGACATGTTATTTGAACCAGAATATACAGAGCACAGTATGGTGGAGACTGACATGAGAAGAAATTGTTGAATAATTATATATATATTATTTTATCACTTTAGTTTTCATCGAACACATGCAACACACAAAGCTTTGTAACATACATGTTTGGAATAACATGAGAGTGAGTAATTAATTAATCGCATTCTTTTATTTGGGTTATATCTCTTTAAATAGCAATATAAGATTTGTTTTTTGTTTGTTTGTTTATTTTTAAACAAATATGTTTCACGATCAGTGCATGTCTGGATTTGCACACTTTCACATTTCCAAATAACCAGTTATCGAAATGGTAAAATGATCGGGACACAATTTCACTTTTGGTGATAAAGTGTAAGAAAGACATGAAATATGCTGATAACCATGAGCTAAAAACTTGTCCTGTTCCTTATGAAGAGAGAGCTGGTCCACTGTATTTAATGCAGACCATGTCTGCTGTGGATATTGGTTTGCATGTTAAGCAGATCCACATCCATGCAGCTTTCATTGAAGTATTGAACAGGGTCATTATGTCCTCTGATCTGACTGATAAACTAAGGTGATCATTTCCGTCTCAGCGACACTCAGAAGCAGTTAATGTTTCCCAGGGCAGGCATGTTTCCGATTCATCTGCTTTTAATGAACCTTCCCTTACTGGTCAGTGGAGTAGAAAAAAACATCCATTCATGTCTTATGGGAAAACAGACAGATGGAGAGAGTTAGATCAGAGTTTAAGCATGGCAAATGGTACAACACAAATATCTAGGTGTAACAGATCACTTGATGATTTGTAAAACTCTTAAATCATTGGAAACAAATAACTGAATGCTAAATAATAATGCTAAATAACCGAGATTTTAAAATATGATAACCACACGAACTTGGGCACTGAAGAAAATACAGACAAATACAAATGATAGGCCTATTTTGATGACTAAATGTTTTAAAGTTAGAGCGCATATTGGTCACGATGTCATGTTGTAAAATGTCACAGTGATGGGTAACATTCTCCCCGTCAGCATGTACTTACACTGAACCTGCAAAAAATAAACCACTGTCTCTCTCAATCTCTCTCTGTCTGCCTCTCACGCTTTCTATGAGACATACCCATGCACGAGTAATGTGTTCGTGCTTGGTAAATTGCACAGGCTTTTGTCCTGAAGGAATATAGATTTAAAACTGTGCATGCCTCATTTCTGACATTTGGCATTTGCAAATATCCCATTTAAATCTGAACATAATGTAATATAATATAATGCTCAATGCATTGTTGCTTTTACGTTTTCAAGAAGAGTATTATTATTATATAAGGATTTTAAAACACAGAATATGACTTAAATAGTTGATGGAAACCTACTATATGGTTCAATACAGCCATTTGTCTAAACACATCGATGGTAGTCTTTTCTTTACTCCCTGAGAAGTTGTGATGTACCACACTCTTAAAAATGAAGGTGCTTCATGATGCCATAGAAGAAGCATTTGGGTCTAAATGGTTCTATTTAAGGGACACTACAGGTGAAAAATTTTAACTTACAAATAGGACCATGAAACTTTACCAGTTGATAACTCTCATGAATAGGAGAAAAAAATGCATTGCAAGTTTTTTGAAATTTTATGTTTAAATATGCAAAAGAGGCAATATCTCATTAAATATGCGAAAAATTTGCATATATTTCCGGTACATATATCTGAATATAGGATAAAGCCAGGTGCAAAATTATTTTTTCATTTTGTTT
>JAUMHP010000057.1:565506-581795 GCA_032361065.1 Enteromius trimaculatus
TAAAAAAGAGTTAAAATATAAAACGTGAAAACACAATAGCCATGCATTTCACTTGAAATCCAAACAAAAACTGAATAATGTGTTACTGGAAGTAAAGACTTAACCCTATATTTATCTCGTTATCTATTTTTACATGAATAACGAACATGGAGACATCCATAAACATCAGCCTTTGTCCGGTTACATTTGGAAAGTGAATATTCTAATTGGAATCATTTCAACAGCCCTGAACCCATCTACTCGTCACATTATCATCTCTCTTAACATGCACACACCCACACACACCAGGATCCATTCGGAGGGTAACCACAGCAAAGGTCATGCTCCAGCATGCCAATCTCCTGCTGTAATTGACCAGTGATGTTTAGTGATCATTACTGCCCCCCTCTTCCAGCATAGCATGGGGGGCCCATAGATTCGTCCACCTTCACAGGAGGAGAGTCCAATGAGGCACAACTCACGGCAGGGGGGTGGATACGTTATATATGATTTCATAATTGGCAAGCTTAATTGGTCACAGTTGTTATAAAGAGAAAGGGTTTGGCTGGAGGTATTCGTTGATTTGGGGGTTCAAAGTTCAGGCCAAAGTTGATTGTTTGGAGACAGCTGCCACAACTGTCAACTGTCATCTCCTATTGGTCCAATTAGACACTGCCTTTGTAAATTACATACCTCTATCATTTATATCATGAAATGAAAGGGGGAAAAAAAGTCTACCTTCTTAATAGTATTTGTAAAGTGTATTGGCTGTGCTTAATTACAGTGAACTGATACATAAAACTTCATAAAAAGTGACCAGCCAATCTAGGAAGTTTGTATTGTTTTTTCAGTTTTCTTAGAACATTTTTATAGATCTTATTATTTATAGGCTTTTTTTTTGAGTTGAAAAGCTCACATTAGCCTCAATATTAGCCTTACAGGAAACTCTCAAATGACAGTCAGCACCTAAACACTCACAAGATGTTATACAGTTCATAATAAATGTCAATGTCAAGATATTATATTAGTGTGTTAGAAATAATAATATTTTTAGAAGTTATAATCAAAATATTTTAATGCGTTATTATTGTTTATGATTATTCATGAGATATTATAACACATTATAAGTTTTTTTTTCTTATATATTAATTATAATGCATTATAAAAACCCTTATAATGTTTTATAAATACAGGCTTCATAGAAAGTGCTACAGGCAGTTCTCTATATCTTTATCCTCCCCCAGTATGGAAAAACATAGTGCCCTAATGGATACACATTCAGATGGAACAGTGAAGGCCCAAGTTCACATTTTGGGTTGTTGTGAGAGGGTCATCTTTAAACAACGTCCTTAAACAAATATCCTTCCCATGGAGTCCCCTTCTTTCCCGGAATAGCACATTCCCAGTTCAAATGATTCATGATACCGCCAGGGTTTTTTGTCGGCACAGCAGCAAGGCAGAATGGATAGTCTTTTCTTCATGCTTTGCATCCCTTTGCAAATCGACTAAGAGCAGGTCATGACCACCGATCCTTGTGAATTCCAGAGTTATTCCATTTCTGGGTCTGCTCACCCAAACCTTCTGTGACTGGATACCAAAACTGTGAAGTTTCTCTCACCCACATGACAAATGCATGACTTCTCTAATCTTTTTATTTTGTGCAATGCCCCATAACCTAATATAATCCAGTCAACAAATCTAAGTTTCCATCCAGTATTTACAAAATAGTCATAATATGGATGGAGAGATCAGTTTCTTCTTCTATTTTGTTGCAACTTCAAAGGGGCACTACTTTAAAGGGATAGTTCACTCAATTTAAATTCACCCCCATGTCGTTCCAAACCCTTACAAACTCGGTTTACCTTTAAAGACACACATTAAGATATATTTATAAAATCTTTAAGACCCTCCATAGACATCATGTTTGCATTCAACACAGTCTCACTCCAACTCGTCACATTTTGACACTTGGTCAAAACAGTTTTGCATCATTTTTCTGTGATCAAGGTACGCATTTCAGACACATTGCGACGTGAGGGGTCCTCTGTTTTTTTAAATAGGAAACCCTTAGTGTCAATATGCCGGCGTAATAAATAAATATATATATATATATTATATATAATATATTTCTTTTCTTTTATTGTCATAATTAAAAGATATATTGGGTAAAAAACATTGGCATCATCGCATATATGTAGGCGTGTGATTTTTCAATGTAAACAGTCAAAACAGTTTTATGTAAATTATATTATTTACAAATTTATGAGCACGTAACCCAGACCCTGCTCCTAAACATACCAAATGTCAATAAAACACAAGATAAAGCAGGCTGTCATGTAAGGCGAGAAGACATACGGGTTCAGATGTAGACTGTTTTTCTAGACACAGAGTAGAGAAGATACAAGCAAGGTCGTTCACCGGCAAACAGGCACAGAAAGCAGAATAATCCAGTTAACGTAGTGGTGGTCAGTACAACAGCAAACTCAGTCCGAGGGGCGAGACAAAGGCGTAAATCCAGGGAGAGCAGGGGTCGGCAACGATAAATCCAAAACAGAACAATTAGGAACACGAACGGAAAACACTAAACAGGTCGACAGTACAATGAACCGTGATAGACAAAGACCGACTGGGGTTTAAATGCACCTGATAATTAAACAGTGGGGCGGAGATCGGAATGAAACACTATGGTAACAGACAAGGGGGCGGAGACAAGAGTTCATTGACATGGGTCCATGTATGAAAACAGACACACACAGTTAGCTGGGTGCTGGAGCCGGCAGAAACGCCCTCCAGAGCGGGGCAGATGGCGGAGAAGTCCATTTAAGCGAATCAGCAGGTGTGGACACCCACCTGGGCGGAGCAGACGGAGGAGACGCCCACCTGGGTGAAACAGACGGAGGAAACGCCCTCCAGGGCGGAGCAGACGGCGGAGAAGTCCACTTAAGCAAATCAGCAGGTGTGGACGCCCACCTGGGCGGAGCAGACGGCTTTCTAAGCCTGGGACGGGTCTCGCTGTCCTCACTTGGAGCACTCATGATGCCGGAAAACATTAAGGCGGCGTCTGTGGTGACTGGGAACTGCGACCCGGCTTTCCTTTGGGCTGAAATCAAAGGCTGGACTTCCTCTTTGGCAGGAGGCGGGTGCTGTGGCTCAGCATCGGTGGCAATTTTTGGGGAAGAGGAGTCAGCCGAATGGCAAGACGAGAACTGGGCAATGGACCAATCCTGGCGTTTCCAGCGCGGTTATTTCGCTGCCTAGTGCTGTGTTCAAGAACCTCCTCCTTGAGAACCTCCTGAGAGAAGAGCCGATTGATTTGTGAGAGGAATAGATGTGGTCGAAAGACAAAAAAAAGACAAGCTACGCAGAGCTGAACACCGACACAAGCAACGTTAACAACAAACAAAGACATGGGATATGGGGCATGGTTATAAGGATGCAGAAAAACGAGACTAAACTCAAGACACCTGGAGAAGACAGCTGGCGGAGGATTACACACAGGTAAACATAAACACAGGCACTAAAACACATGACACGCCTACGGCGTTACAAACTGCATTTGCCTGTGTTTGTATTTATATTGTTCAGAGGTGGGTAGGTTTAGGGTAGGGGTTATTTAATATATTATATAATAAATTTATATATGCATGCAAACCATTACATTAAGCCAAAAACCTGAAAACAACGCAGGACCCCTCGTGTCGAAAAGTGAGTGAAAGGGTAACATGGGGAATTATTATCAATAAAAAAGTATCTTAATTTGTGTTCCAAAAATGAAGGTCTTTAGGGTTTGGAATGAAATGCAGGTGAGTAATTAATGACAGAATTAAAATTTTTGGGTGAACTAACCCAAGTCAAGAGTGTACTGAATGGTCACTTTTCAGAATTTAATCTAATACTCTGAAAAGAAAGCAATCCCACAATGGATAGTAACAGAGAATAGGATGAGAAATAAGCTGTATTCATATGGACAATATCGACAATAATAGTACAAAGATCACCACATGACAAGATCATCTAAAGGACAAGCTGCTCATGATGGGCTTTAATATCGGTGTTCCGGGTTCTGTTATACACATCCAGTCATGTCAGATGACAAAATACAGATAAAGAGAAAAATCCAGCAGGGTAAACTTGGCTGTTTGTTTATTTGCTCTCCTACATCCCTTTTCTGTCCATCACATACAAACACAAACAGTGGAAGAGATCAACAATATAGTGCATGTGACCCTGTGAGTGTTGTTTTTCCTATTCCAGAGATGTGTTCAAGTCCAATAGCATTGCTGGGTTTCAGCTGGTCCTTTGTCCCTACAACAGACAACACAGTTTTAGATAACATCCTTCTACATCCTTCACAGTGATATAGGTTAAAAACACATAAATACTATAAGTACATATCAAACAACCTGTTTAACCAACAAAGCAAAACAGTTTCTTGGATTCAATAGCTTCATCTTTTAGTTTCAATCTTTTGAAAATCCTGCATCGAAAGAGTTCTTTTACTGACATGGTCTGAAACTTTAGGGTAGGAGGACGGCAATGCACAGACTGTTTTTCCACAGCTTGGCACTGAACAGCATCTTGTTGATTTCTGTGTAGACCTGTGCATTTGCCATTTTCGTAACCACTATATGTTCAGTGGGCAGGGCACACAGGCAGTGTTGTAGATTTGGTGTGCGGGGCTGAACAGGCAGTAATGTAGAAGCAGGCACTGATTTTCTTCGGCAGAGGCGGGGCTTAACCACACCATTACATCATATATACAAAAAAAAATTATTACAATGAATGTGAAGTGCTGCAGAGACATTCCCATACTTTACATTTAATTTGTAATCAATCAATGTTCATGTTTCTGACAGCAGAATACAGGATTTCTGAACAAACTATTTTATTTTATTTTACAGTGATGTTCCTCATGTACATATTATGTAGAAATTACAATAACTAGGTACTAACCTTGACACTGCCCTTAAACCTAACCCTACCTCATGTAGTTGCCTTAGATTGCCAGTACTTTCTACTATGTACATGTAAGCACATACTGTAAAAAAAAAAAAAAGAAAAGAAATGCAACCAACAGTTCTGTGGCTTTGATTGATAAATGAGTAAATAAATACATCTTTTTCTATTAAACGGGAAAGGGAACTTGTGTTCTGAATCATAGAGTATGTGTTCCTACAACAATAAACTCTTGATCTTTAAAGATCAAGAAAAAATAGATTCCTTGTCATATCACAGCTTAAATTCCACATTCTAAAGTCCCATCAAACACCTGTTTAAGGAGAATCAGCTGAGATTGGAAACCTGTGAGCATGTCTTATTAAGTCTGTTAATAAACGGCCCACCTCATCAGAGAATACGTAATGCCCCCAGGGTGAACGAGAGACATCGTTCACCCATAAAGCAGACGAGAGGAATAAGAAGCAGAAAATAACTGGATAGCTTTTATGTTGCTCGCCGTCCATCAGGCAGCAGAGAGAAAGGATTTTGCAGCCATAAAGACAGAGCCAGGGAAAAGAGCAGGCGAGCTCGTGCTCGCTGGAATTAATCAGTTTGGGTTTTGGGCCTGAACTTAAATGTCAGGCGCTGCTCTCTCAATGCTTCTGGGCGATTTCTTAAAGCAGGAAAACACGTTAAGCTCACTCACACACACTCACGCACACACCGGAGGTCAAAGTTGGTCAGTGAGCCAAGAAATACCATATCAGAGCTGCCTTCCTCTGCGATTGCCAGCAGTATAAATTGCAGAATTAGTGTATTGATTGGGGAATGTAGCATCCAGCAATCACTTTTAGAGTCCTGACAAGATTATTTTATCCTTGTTTTCCTGTATGATTATGTGTTATGTGTGAGTTATGCTCCCAGCATGGGAACTGACAGACTAAATTTACTCAATAAAATGGAGCAGTTAGTGAAGGCAGTCAGCCACAACAGAGAGATCTGTTACTGTTAGCATGCGTGCTAGCCCGACAGACCGCCAACGGCCCCCCAAAAAGATCAATATATCAAACCACACAACTTTTTTGTGTGAAATGTGTGGGGGCACATGCTGCATTCAGCATGTAATATTACCCAATATGCATGTACTGCACAGATAAATTGCTATGTTAAGAGATATGTAGCCAAGTTTTTTTTTTGTTTTTTTTTTTTCAAAGAGATGATTAAGGCAATTGGATATTTCAGGGATTTAAGCAGATCAAGATGAAAAGTAACATTTTAGTGCAAGCTGAACAAACTATGTTTTGCATGCGCACATACTCAGAAACACACACACACACCATCTGCTGTCTCGTAAAGCTTTATGTGAAATGTCTAGTTTGCTCCAGATGTTTGTGAGCTGATCCACACCATGTTCAAAGCATTATCACATACTGCATTAGACACATAAAAATTCAACAGCAAGTCAATAAACTCAAGCATACATATTTAATGCTTTGCTAAAGAGATAAAGAGACAAACACAAGACTAATTCATTACTTTACAAAAAAACATGGGATTTATTGATAAATTGCATAAAATAAAAGTAAATTAATGGTGACTGTGAAGCAGAAGATTTTTATTTAATACATTTAATACAAAATAATGAAAATAGTCATCACAACTAGTTTTCTGTTTTTTGGAAGTGATAACTGAATTACATCATTTTTAGGTGAACTGTACAATAAATAATTATATTCATTGTTGGACAAAAAAAAATACCAATAATACAGTTGGAGCGAAGCATGTACACGTGTAACCAGCGGTTTTCCTTTGCTTAAACCACATAGGTTTCCCTGCACTGCACCGTCTAGTCATGGGAAAAAGGCAATATCACGTCTGCGGTCTGATTGATGAACTCTGTGCGTTTATAATCTCATTTGGAATGGCTTTCTCACTCTCAGTTGTATATGTGTCAGTCGGTGGTGAGGATTTCATTATAGCTGATTGATACTCCTCTAGTAAACAAAATCCCTCTGCAAAAACCCTTAATCTCTGATAAGATGACTCATTTTCCAGAGTAATGGTGCTTTATGATTATATATGTCACACAAATGTTGTGACATAAATATTTTGGAAAATACTGTCAGTCCTCAGTGTTCATGAAGAAGTTTTCCGTCATAATACTCTATAGCAATAACCATGACAGTTGATCAAATTTGTTCTCTTTTATCTGAACCACAGCAAAAAATGCAATGCATTAAAGGTGAGGTTTCTAAGTGTCTAACCTACAGGACAGAACCATTTATTTAGAAAATGATTACCTAATTTATTTCCCTATAATTTCCTCATAGATATCAATGTATAACATAGAGCTCCACTGAAACAACGTTTGCAGATATGAACACAGAAAAAACCCCAAAAAATAAAAATCAGCTGTCTCAAGGTTTTCATTGAAACTGTAATCTGACACATTGTGATGGTATCACACGTTTGCTCTTTTTGTCAAATGCCCGATTAAAAGTGTAAAGCAAGAGAAGACAGTCTCTTGACGATTATGATCCTTCTTCAAAGTGACACATGACAAGACAAAGTGTCAAGTGTCAAGAAGCACTGGCCGAAGGGCAGCAGTTCAGCAGGCCTGCATCGCTCTTACACACACTTGTCTGTATGCAACACAGTATGACATTATAAGGTTATGTCAAGATTTATGCTTTCGGGATGTTCTTTGCAAAATATGTAATTATGTTTAACTGTAAAAATTAGGTTTAATGTAACCTTGTTTTTTGTTTGTTTGTTGTGTGCGTGTGTTTATTTATGCTACACTAAGGGGAACAAACATAGGCTGCATTCACAAAGCAGCATAATACGGTTGTCAGTCCAGACAGTCTCGAAATATCTCGCTCACACGGCAGCTTACAGTTGTGTTTAGAATTCTATCTGTATGAACGTGCAATGGGAGTCAAGCCTTTATTCCTTACCAGTTAACCATAGCGACAGTGACCGAAGTAATATCAAAGATGGCTGCGTCCACAAAAGTTTTTTATCACTGTTTGACAGCTCTCACAGAGACAACTAGTTGACTGTTCACACACCGCCTGTGTTCTGAGCATGCGTGAGTCCGGAAAATTTACTGATGTGAGTTCGGTTAGAATGCGGTTGTCACACGCATAAATATCCGAACTTGGGTACGTTTCCTAAAAGCATCGTTAGCTAACTATGATCGATAGTTCCATTGAACTCTATTGGTATCAGCGGAACTTGCAACCGTGGTTGCTTTTGGGAAACGCACCCCTGTTTGTGAACGTAACCGTATTGAAAACGGATTGACAACCATATTTTGCTGCTATGTGAACGCAGCCATAGTATCAAAGATGGTAAAACCTAAATTGTTTGACATTGGAGAAAAAAAATACATGGTAAATGATTATCTGGAAAATGTCATCTAAAGGTGTAACAATGTAAACAGGTTTTCTGTAAGGGGTAGGCTTAGTGTTTGGTTAGGGGAGAGAAAACATTGTTTGGTCAGTATAAAACGAATAACTCTATGGGAAATTCCCCTGCCCCCCAAAAAAGTGTGTGTGTGTAAAGTGCGCAGTTAGGGTGCATAAAATATGCTGAATATGCTAATGAAATGTTTAGTATTTGAGGAATAAATCTTCTTCAAAAGAAAAAAATAAATAAAATTCTGGTTAGTTTTACACATCCCACAAGGTGTCATATTTATTTTTTAGGCGTCATTTACCTTCAGTCCTCTAGATGGAGAAAGAAAATGAACAAACACAAACAAACAAACAAGCATCTTTCACAGCAAGACCACTGACAGACATTTTGTGACAAATCAAAGTGTTATTGACATATGGTGATTTATCAGTGTGTTTCTTCAATCAACATTCTCATAAACATCTCTGCATGTGTCTTAACTTACAACACCTGTCACATCCCCGATCAATACACTCTTTAAGAATCTGAAATGTCTGTAGGAAAATCCATACATGCGTCAGTAATGATTTCAAGACAAAAGTCCAGTGTCATGCTGCGTTTCTGCAGGTTTAAGCAGCAGGGAGAAATTGCAGCACTTTTAGAACAATTCCACATTTTAATCGCATTTACTGTAGAGGACCTAATAAAAAATATGCTGGGAATAATCTAAACACACACACACACATATATATATATATATATCCATCATCCATCCTTTGATGGACAGTTCTTGTTTTAAGAATTGATTTGAATATTTGTTGGCTCCTCATTTGAACCTCAACAAGTGAGAGATATACTGAGCTTCTGAAAGTTTTCAAACATTAATAAGTCTGCAGTTTTTATCCCAATAAAAGGCCTTTTAAAAGCTGCTAAATCCCCGGTGGTGATTATTCACTTCTGGGCTTCTGATACCAGTGAAAGCAGCACTTACCTAATTACAGATTAATACATAAATGTGTTTTTAATCATCAGAGGTTTTGAACAGGATGGTCTCATTTCTTGGCGACAGCTGGGGACGCTTTCTTCTGATTCGTTGTAATCCACTTTTTATTATGAAGAAAATTGTGCCGTTTCAGATACAGACGGCTGCTGAGGATAAGTAATAGAGAAGGTGGCATGGGGCACCTTTTAATAAAGGGAGGAGGCAAATACTCTCAGTGTAGCACCACGCTGATCTCCTAATTTTACAACAAACATTGAAAAACAATTATAAGTGATTTACTGAGTAAAGAACTGAAAAAAGGTGTTACCGTAAAATTGCTCACATTAAATACATGACCACACATTAAAAAAAAGACAGTCTTGGTTTTTTTTTTTCTAATTGGTTTATTTAATGTCTCTTTAGTAAGCCGTCACTCACGTAAGCACTTTAATGTAATGATTTACACAACAGTCTATGAAGACAAATGCATTCACATTACAACCAAAGGACCTTTGTAAGAATTATGCATATGATGAAGCATATGCAGTTTGGTGCTGTGACTTTTTTTTCTTCATTTATGTGTTTTTATTATGTGCACTGTTATGCAAATGTTCCTGACCCAAATCTGCTTGGCTTAAATTAATGTATTTTACCTTTGAGATGAGGCGCCGAGCTCTTGGTGGGTCATTTGTGTAAAGCGTTCACAGGGAGGTATATAGTACAGAATTAAGTGGTTAAACAGTGATATCTATTACACACAACCCCATGACGGTATAGCATTAGACTTACTAAATGATATATACAAATTCCATCAGTAACACAGCCTTGTGCACACAGTAATACTTCATAAAACTGTCATTACTCTTGTGAGTTGCAACGTAGGGCTTTCCTCTTATTAAAGATTTATTCACTTAGACTGGAGGTAAATAACTGCTCTGTTCTGTTTGTGCGGTAATTCTTCTGGGGCTATTACTGTGCATGACTATAGAAATATACAGTCAAAATTGTGTGTGTATATATATATATATATATATATATATAAGCATTTATGGTCAGTCGTTGTAGTTTCATGTCACTGTTATTGTGTAATTCAAATGAACAGTATCAGGACTAGTCACTGTTACAGTAATAACAATGTAATAATATCATAATAAATGTATTGCAGTCTTTGAGGTGTTTCTAAGTGCATATTTATTAAGCTGTGTTTATTATGTCAAATTAGTGATTGTTATTAAAAAGGTTTTAAAATGAGACCTAAATTAGCATTTTTATAGTGTTTTCTAAAATTCTACATTGAGGATTTGACCAGGTTCAAATAAACTTCAAATATCAAACGTATCTATTAAAAATAAAACTGCTCTAAAGGGACAAGGCTCTGTGCATGGGTTGGTTCTGTATCTATATTCTGTTAAAAGAATTACTAAATAATGGTGTCTACAGCAGGGGGTTAAGACCGTTACAATACCCAGCCATTAGACACAACAGTACAGGACTACGGCTGAAGACACCTTCTTTTTATCTGCTTCCACTGCAAACAGTGCTATGTTGATTAAAGTTTAATTAAGAATCACATTTGGCTGAGTGTCTAGCTCCACTCTACAGGAACAGATTTCTGCTGGCTTAACTCTATAGCTGGCAAAATCCTCTTTTATTACATTCAACCTGTTGTGGAAGCACGGGGCAGGAGGGAAGCCAGCCAGCTGCTGAGACCTTGTTTGCTGTCGGAAAAATCCCAAGTCTCCTGAGATTCCCCTGCAGCGGCCCGACTTAATATCAGCACCATCGCTGCACAACTATTATTAATGATACTCTTCATTAATTTCTTGTTGGGCTGATGTTATTTATTAAAATATTAAAGAAAACTCCAGGGACACATGTACACACACACACACATGCATGCATGTAATGAGGGATGTGTGCCCCCTCCCCTCTCCCTTTCAAACTCTATTTCTCTCTGTTGCTCTTTCTTGTTCTTTATGGATGGAGTGTGGAACTACACATGGACAATGCCATCTCTCTCTTTTTCCCACTCTCTCTCTCTCATTAGCTGCTCTCTTGGGCTGAGTGACATTGTAAATCCATTCTGCATGCGGCCCATAGCTGGCCACACACACATACAGAGAGAGGGGGAGAGAGACAGAGGAAGAGAGAAAGAGAGAGAGCAGTTCTTTTCTCTCATTAATGAGGCATCCACATGAGAGATGAATTGACTACTGTCCATCTGAAATAAGCATCCGATCTGTTGGGCCACCACAATCACCTAGCATGCAGATTTGGGTCACGAGGTGACACCCTAATTCTTCATTAGGGATATATGGTAATGTCACTGCTTTGATCACACCAGTACCACAACACATATTCCACACTAATGCATGACAGTATTAGATGGCACTGCAACATTTGTTTCAATCGTAAAAACATATCACCGTAATGAAGTTTGAAATATGTGTTAATACACATTGTGTACAGCAGTCATCCTAAAAAAAAAAAACATGTTTAATACAGCACGTAAAAAATGCAATAATTGAGTACAAACTGTTACATAACATGTACACTGCTAATATGATTATATTTGCAATATTATAATTTTAAGTATGTTTGTATAATTTGTAAAAGATTCGTAATTTGCAAAGATTTGCTAAACGTGTAACAACAAAACGGCTAATTAATATATTAATTATTTAATTAACTAACAACAAACACATTTGCGCTCAATAACACGTATGGTCACTTTGAATTTCTGTATTTGTGCAGCTGTCTGTCTAAACTGATCTGATATCAGATGCTCAAATATCTTAAAGTCTGAGATGTGGAACCTTTAATTTATCCCACCTTCAATTTGTCTTAGTCCCTTCATTTGGTATCTGCTGTATTAATGGCTGTGCCCACAAAACTGTTCGCTATTAATCATAATAATTAATCAGATCCAATTATATCATATATAAATGTGAACAAATTGCAGGAAAAGTAATGATCTATCATGAAGGTGTCGCATGAAAAAGAGAGTAAAACAGTAATTAGAAGGGGAGATATTTCAACAGTGGTGTTAGGCTGCAGTATTTTACAAACACTTCCATGATGATGTAATTAGTGTGTGTGTGTGTGTGTGTGTTAGCAAGCCTCCTAATGCAAGTCTGGTGAAATAAAGAAGAAAACTAGAGAAAAAGAAAGTAATCAATTTCTGAGGTTATAAATGTGTGTGTATGTGTATGTTTTGTTTTTTTGTTTTTTTTTTTGTCATGGTTTTTCATTTGTTTGCCAGGCCTTCTGAAGCCAGTGCCTGAAATGCAATTAAATTTCATACCTTTCTGTGCAGGAGTCTGAGGTGAAGTGAGCAGCAAAACAAGACATCTTAATTATCTTCATTATGAAAAATAATGCATCACACCCTTCCAAACAAAGACTGAGGCAAATGGTCGAACAAAACAAGACTTTGTCCCTCTCTATTTACTAATATATTCATGATGCTGTTCGCAGTACTATCTACAAATTAGCATGACTGTATTATCTATTATATCCAGTTTATACGGTGCAACCCGAAAGCCTTGAGGAGTTAAAATGGCCTACACCCTCACAGTTGTTCTTTCATCTCGATGTTGTGGCAGCCACAAAGAAGTTAAGCCCTTATCATGACAGTTCCAGAATCTGTCAGCATCACTTGCTGATAAAACCTCATCCACTCGAACCGCATTTATTTCCCGTGTCAGAGATAAGAGGAGGACAGGAACAGGTAAATCCCTGGACATGAAACAAACCCACTTCAGTATAGCCAACAGATAGAGACATAAATCTACTTTTCGTTCTTCAAATGGACCATTTTCCATTAACACTTCAGTAAAGCCATAATGAGAAAAGAAATCAGAACATGCATTATCAAATTATAGCTTCAGACTAGAACTCTTTCAGAGCTGCACAAAAAAAAAACAAATAACTAAACCGAACCTTTTATTGGAAAACACAATTCTAGCAATAAACAAATATATGTATACATAAGTATATGTATAATACGTGTAGTATGTATAAGGTTTTCATTATTTTTAGAAGCTGATATGTTAAATTGTTATATTATATTGCGTTTTGCTTATTCGTTTTATTGTGATAATGCATGCCGTTTTATGACCCCATCATCCTAATTGAGAAACTGCATGAAATAGCTAAAGGGCATAGTGACGGACTGCAGGGTCTAAAATGTACACTTCTATTTATAATTGAACCTAAAATCTTTATCAGTATTAGTATTAGTATTAATTGCACCATCCATTTCGGCTTCCAAAGCATCCATTCCTGTGTCTTATTACGAGAGGCAGTGGTGTCTTCCTCTGAGAGTCGGTATTAATCACACCACTCATGTGCTCTCAGAGCAGACCTGGGAACGGGCCTAATAAGACAGACCCTGCACTACCAGACCAAGGGGAGGAATGGTCTCCCCGCCTATGCATATGCAAATCTCATGCCTGCATATTTACATATTTATTTATTGCCTCCGCTCATGTGGAGGTGCTGGCTGGAGAGGGTGTTAATATCTGTGGGGCAGCTTTTACAGAGAGCGCTGGGAGAATTGGTGGGAGGTAGAACTCAGTTCACAGAGGAGATTCAGCTGTAATTAAGGGCTGTTTTACCGAGCATAAATAATGCTGTTTGTATTGAAGAGACAGAGAGAGAGAGAGAGAGAGAGAGAGAGGGAGAGTGAGAGAGAGGGAGACAAAGAATAAGAAAATAGATGGCAGATGAAAAGGCAGGATAGAGAAGGGTGGGTCTGACTGGGATTAAACGCTCTCTTTAACGAGGCCTTTGATGTCTCTTATAAGCAGGTTAAAAACACACTTTGGCAGCAGCAGCTGCTGTCTATGCAAGTTATCTTGTAGAATTGGTCATGGAGACCTGTTGGAGGAGATGATTCCATCTGGACTTTTTTTTTTCACTGTCTTGCTCAATTTCCTTTATATTCCAGCAGTACAAGGTTATTAGTGATGTGTGCTAGGGAAAGCATGGCAATTATTGTTGCTCAAACTGAAAACCCCTAAAACCCCTTAATAAATGATTAAATTTGTTTGTTAATTGCTCTCTGATGATTGAGCTCATGTGAATGAAAGTTTGCTGGAGGGGAGGGACTGAAACTCAGCTAACCATTGATAACCACTGATGTACATTTATAACACTATATTTTGTATGATATTACATTTGCATCAAATTACCAACAACAACAAAAAAAAGTATGCTAAAGAGAGGATGTTTCTAATACAGTAGTTGAAACAGATGTGAGAGTACATTTTATATTTAAATTTAAATAAAATTAAACATTTTTTTTGGATGAAATATTTCAGTGATGTGTGTAAACAATTTATAATAATCTGTGTAGACATCCACACAATATTAATACCTTTTATGAAATGTTTTAGGGTTTTCACTTTGGTGTGTGCTACAGACCGACTGGCAAATTAAATAAAGTGATTAGAACATTTTCACCTGGAAAGAATACAAAAAAAAAAAAAAAATGTTGATATTAAGAAATATTTTTCATATAGCCAAATCTGGAGACTTGAGCTGTTCAGTTTGCTTTTTAAATGGTGAAAACTAAACAGCTGCTGCATTCTGCAACAATTAGCAACACTTAATTAGTAATGACTGAAAATTAAGCAATGGGCACACTGGGCACAAAAGGCAAAAAGCATATTAAATATATTAATAATATTAATAATTATATAAAAGAAAACATTCTTTTATATTATTATTAACATTATTAATATATTAATTTTTTTGTGCATTATCTAATAAAATGCTAATAATCAATCACCTTCATTTATATAGCCCTTTTAATAAAAGCACCGGACAGTATCAAATTGGAGAACAGAGCGTCAGTAATGTATAATGACGAGATTAAACACTCAGTTTTCTGCATTATTGAATAGAGATATGTTGTTTTCTAGATCATCTCATTTTAAATAGGATCTTTGTAATCAAATAACTGTTTAAATTAGTTGTGTGTAAAATTTAACAAGGCTAATTTGAATGGCAAACTTCAGATTCACATTGCGTCTCATTTCCTTTTGCAACAGCCATTTTCCCATCAGTTATTCAGTTACGCACTTTCACGGGTCAACAAGACAACCGGATAAATAAATATGTTTACTCATAGTCTTCTGATCAGGGATTCATGTCTGTCTTATTGTTTTATTTAACACTGAAGTCAAATATTTCCTCAGGATCCCTTCTGACACCCGAGTTCTTCAATACTGCTTACAACTGCTTTTCAGGTAATTCTGGAATATAGGGCCTCGGAATATTGTAGATCCAGATAAGCATGATATTGAGAGCATACCTACTATTGAAGTGCATGTTTAAGTTTATAATTAGTTAAGAGGGAAGAAGGAAGTTTGAAATTCTCTCGAGTCTGATTCCTGACTATAGTACAGAACACGGAGATGTATTCTCACAAGAGATATTAAGTTCCACAGGTATCTAATATCTCCCTCACAGCACACAAATTAAAGATATGAAAAATATGAATCTCTCTCTAAGGACACGCTATACCTGTTCGACACTCCAGAGCATATAATTAAAGAAGGATTTCTCACTGATCCATATAAACACTTATGTAATCCGCACTACTCATCTCCCTCCTTTAGTTTAATATACCTTTGTTAGTCTCGAGTCAGTTGTTCTTGCGGCACTGTGAGCGGAGTTAGACAATGGAAACAAGCTAACAATATAGGATACAAGTTCCTCTGGGTGCAATTACTATGTCTCTCTCCCTCTCTTGAGGAGAGGGGATGCCCCCCATGAGTAAGACGCTTTAGTTGTCACGGCGGTGTGGCGGGATGCTGCCCCGGTGTCTGAGTTTGCTGCCCCATGAGAGGGGGAATAATAGTGTCCGACTCAAAGGGCCAATAAATCAATCGCACTTAACAGCCAGTGGTGCGTTTCCCAAAAGCAACCATGGTCGCAAGTTCCGTCGTTACCAATAGAGTTCAATGGAACTAACGATCATAGT
>JAUMHP010000057.1:584851-612629 GCA_032361065.1 Enteromius trimaculatus
CCCCCCCCCCCCCCCCCCCCCCCCCCCCCCCCCCCCCCCCCCCCCCCCCCCCCCCCCCCCCCCCCCCCCCCCCATTATTTGTAGTAAAGCTACAAGGAGCATTAGCCATCAATCCTGGCCATCAAATCAGGCCATAGTGTGCTGTTGTGCCTATTACTTCTGAATTTATTTCCCTAAATTAAATCGGACTCTGAGCTCTCAGTTGCTTCTTGTGTGTATGTGTGTGTTTTTTCTTTTTTTACCATTTTCCTACCTATTTGTCAAAATGTAGTGTGTGACAGTAAAGTAATACACATTTATTATGCCAATGTGAAACAACAGGGTGTGTATATCATTAATTAATGCAGTATCTGTGGATAGGGTTATGCAGTGTGTGTGAAGAATTCTCACATCCATCTATGCATAGGCAAATACAGTATGTATAACTCAATCTAATAAACCCTAACATACTTTTTCTCCTCACACCCCCTTATTAGAAAATCACTAGCAATTTATTTTAGACCAAACTTGATGGAGTGATTTGGAATATATTGCCCTTCAGGAGGAATATCAAAGAGGAATATAAAGGTCTGCTGTCATATTCTTTAGGAAGGTTGTTATTTATTTATTTATTTTAAACTAATGTAGTTATGACAAAAAAATTATGAGTATAGAACGTATTTAATCACTTATATAGAAACAGCAAACAGCTTGTATTTGCTTTGCATTTACACAATGACAATTTGTATGACGACTATCCGCTTTCATCCATAACTGGAGAGCCCAAAGTCCCTGTTATCACTAATAATAGAACGAAAATGATCTCTTTTAAAATGATAAGTGGATGAAGAACTACTTTAAATGCAGTGTTTAAATTAATTAACTGTAAACATGATTAAATTGAAGGATGTTATCTGAAAGTATAATTGCCCACTGGGAATAAAATGAACTCTGTTGGTCGTACCGTCTCCCCACTGCGCCGCAACGCCGCAAAACCACACCACTTTTATTCAAGTAAAAAGATTAATATGCATTTAAGAGAAGCAGGTCTTAATCTCAATCTAAGGGACATTTAAAGCGCGCTGGGAGTCGCGGCTGTGAGCGTGTGCTGACGCCGGCGGTCATGCTCTCTAATGCGGCTCATTTGAAGCTGCGCGCCCGCTGTGCGCATCAAGCGATCCAGATCAGCATCCAGAACCTCAAAAAATAACACCAATTTCTCTGCCGGACCTGAGCATTCTCTGCTCTGAATTTTCACCGCAGGATTAAAGCGCAATTAGAGTGTTATATTAATATGGAGTGGATAAACACCGGAACGGATCGGAAAGTTAGTGTGTTCTGCTTCACATAACGGCACTTTAATCTCTCTCGATGGCGTTTATTAGACCGGAATTTTCAGAAGGGAAATATGAGAAACGTCTGTGAAAAATAAATAAATAAATAAATAAAAATAAAAAAACAAACCTGCTCTCTCTCTCTCTCTCTCTCTCTCTCTCTTTTATCTTATCTTTTTTTTTTTCTTCTGTTTGTTTACTAACTAAAGAAGTTGTGATCAATACATACAGGCTAAGCAACAGAAAATATTATTAACCTGATGTAAAAATAAATAAATAAATGAAAATAAAGGGAAAAAAAACAACAATTGAATCAATTTGTCGATGCAATGCCCGCACGAAGACCAGTGGATGTGTCTACATACAGTTCAGGTCAAATCTGAGAGAAACATGTTGATACTTACTTCTCTGCCCTTAGCCCTGAGTCAGGCTGTGGAGTGACACACTGACCCTAGATGACACTCTGGACTGAAGAAGTGAGATGTGTGTATTTGGAGGGGGTTGCTTGGATTGTGGTGATATAAAGCTCTGACTAACAGTGATGAAGTGCTTCCTGAGGGTAAAATGCGCACGTCTAATAATACTTCAGATTAAGCTTTAGTGACAGCATTGACAGACTGAAGAAAGAAACTTCCCACATCATTTAGGCAAGAATTATACTGAGATTTAGCATCAGCAAACCCTAAATGCCAAACAAGGAAAACGGCAACTGAATTCTTATTTTCACAATTATAAATGGTAAGTGATGAAGTTAAATAAGAGAGCTGCCACAATAGTGCTAGACAATCCAATAAGATTCAGCCAAGATGGTGGATATGTAATGAGAAAGTTAGATTAATTAATTAATAATATCATGTTTAACTGAGCAATATGATAATATCAAACTATATTAAGCATTTTTGTATCCCACTTTTAGTGTTCCTATTACCTGTGACTAACTAGATGTGTATGTGCAGTAGTATTTCACAACAGTGTAAGTACACACCATTACATCTGTAATATTTCTGTAACTTCACACGTGTAACAACCCTCAAAATGCTGTGTGTAAGTACAAATGTGTAACAGGACTTTGGTAACAACATTTGCACTTACACACACCATTTTGAGTGTTGTTAAATGTGTGTAGTTACAGAAATATTACAGCTTGTAGATACTATGTAGCAATGTGTACTTACACTGTGGTTACATACTAGATACACATCTAGTTACTGTGTAAGTACACAGGTATAAGGGACACAATATAAAGCGGCACTTTTTTTTTTAAACATGTACAGTAGCTGCTGCCTATAGCCTTCCAAATTAGACAAATTAGATAAGATGCTACCTTTAAAGATATCTACCTAAACAGACAGAGGCAGATCATTAGGTTTTAACCACTTCAAACCACAGCTCAGAACTGAATTTTTAGTTGTAGGCATGCAACATTTCACAGACACAATTATACGGTATGCCATCTGATAAAAGATTAAAATATCAGTGGTTGATAGATGGTCCTCACTATGTTTATATAACTGTAACTCTGCAGGTTCAGATCTGCCTGAATTTATTCCTCTATATTTATCCTCATTGTTACAATTCCTATATACTACAAAAAAAATAAAAAATGTTCAACTTGAACGTTTTCCACCTAATTCTGACTGTGTGTCCTTTACAGAGTCACCTAACTAGTGTGTTAGTGTGCATCTGAGTGTTGGCTCAGCAGAAAGAAGCGTGATGAATTGAGGAGAGAAGATTTTAATGAACGAACCTTCTCAGGGTCACCTTCTGTTCTACATATACATACTAAAAACAAACAAATATGATTCTGTAGAATCAAGTCCATATCTTTATGTTAGATTCTTTTTTTTTTCTTCCTTGAGTTGTCACAGCACATTTAAAGTAGGAGTGATCTTAAACATACACCTAGATTTGGAACGGTAAATGCAAATGTAAGACAGGCAGGCAGCTGATATGATAGTGTTATATGGTCCTATGTTAAGATTCAGAATTTTTACTTCACAATTTTCATTATTAGTCAGGTTATTAGTTATTTAAATGACTTATTCTCAGTCCAAAGTCCTTTTTATTTTCACAGGTGTCTGCTAAAAATACTAATTTTTAATAAATAAATAAATGAATGAATCTCAGGCAGACTTTGAAGGCTTATGTGTACTTTTTTTTACAATTTACTATATAATAATTTGGTCAAACTTTACTTTAGGGATCAATTCTACTTCTGATATTTACAAATTATCAATAAACAGTAACATTTCATGCTAAACAATCAATTAATAGTTAGAGTTGGTGCCAATACTTTCTCGGGCAAAGATTTTTATTTTATTTTTTATTAGGATGTGGTTATATTTAAGGCCAAACTCGGTCACCTGTGACACTTATCAAAATAAAAGTTTGAATTCTGTTTTAAACAATGCTCATCACTAATCATATAAAGCTTCACTCAGGCATAACCCAAGCTTAATTGACAGTAACCCACTTGTGCTTTGGTCTTTCATGTTCATATCAGAAGTGCTCTGAAGCCTTAAACAATATTTATTTTGATCCCGTCAGACTAGTAGTACAAAGCAGGGTAGAAAGGGCAGTCTCTGTTCCACACAAGGAAACCGGAGTCTTGCTAAAGCATCTGCGCTTCACAAATGCCACTCCTTATTGGACAGAAGTAGCCAGGTTAGGCTCATCTGCACTTCTAACATTTCCTGTCTTCTCTTGTTCTTCTGTTCCCTTTTTTAAAGCACATGTGTTATAGTCACTGGGATCACTGGCAAAGAAAACCTATCTGCAATGACAGCAGACTTCTCCCTGAGCAGGGGAAATCCATTAAAATTTTTGGTAACACTTTATAACTACACACTATGAATCATTAGTTAATCATTAGTAAATAGTCAGTTCATCCTTTATTAACCATCGTTTCAACATTAATAGTTATTAATAAGCACTTTATAAATACAACTATAAATGCCTTGTTCATGATTTATAAGCATATTTATTAGAAAGAAGATTTAAATGGTCAGTTATCTTCCTAACAGAACAAATAAACACAACACAACACTGAGATATACAGAACTATTCATTTCAAGATGCAAAAAAATAAATAAATAAAACTTTCATTTTTTTTTTTCAATTAAACTGAAGATTTGTTTTTTATTCATCAAGTGTTGTGTTTGTTTAACTTTACTGTTCAGATTATAAATGAGTCTTTACAGCTGCTTTATAAATGCTTTACAAGCTATAATTAGTCCTCACTTTAGATCAGCTCACAAAAACAGACGTCTGGCAACTACTGAATGCTTTATAACTACCTGACTTCATCATGAATTACAGCAGGAACATGTGTTAATAAAGCATGTATTAACACACTGAACAACTATCATCATGTGTCTAAATAATAAGATTTCTTAATGTAAATTTAAATAATTTATTAATCATTTATTTAGACTTTCTAAATGGTCTTATTAAACACTGACCACTCCTAAACAACTTGTTTGTAAATAATGATAAACTGATCATTAATAAAGTATGAAAATACAATTATTAAACAATATATATATGCTCAAGAACAAGACATTTATAGCTGCACTTGTAAACTGTTTACTAATCCATAATAATTTTGGAACAATGGTTTATAATGGATGAATTGAGTATTTACTAATGCTTAACTAATCATTCATAGTGTGTAGTTATTATAAAGTGTTCCCAAATTTTCTTCACTTTAGAAAATTAATTCACGGATTTGTTCTGTAAATAAATGAATATGATTTAATTTACATCTGGCATGCTTAAATGCACTTTGAATGGAACGTATATGGTGGAATATCCGGCAATATCCACTTTGCAAGGCACATACGTTCGAACAGAACAAACGTCCGAAGCGACAAGAGAAACATATGAAACCGCAGAGCGGGGATTGAGAATCGCTGGTGTAGTTACAGAAATATTGCAGCTGTAGATATTATATATCCTTATGTATTTACACTTGCAACACACATGACAATCTTTTGGTTAAACAAGTAGCTATGTAACAGACTCTGTATGTTACATATATGTAACCGTATCTGCGGATTCCATCTACAAAATTAGAAACTATAAGTACAGGCTGTTCCATAGTACATTTTGTTTTATGCAAGTACAGCGGCTACTACTAAATATTACTAGGTAATCACTCTGTATTATGGGCGCCTTAAAATAAAGTGTTAACGTTACCAAAGCACTGTTAGTCCTGTTACACATTTATACTTTTTTATACAGCAGTCAGTGGGTTGTTACATATGTGTAGTTACAATCAATCAATCAATAAATGAATCATCTTTATTTATATAGCGCTTTCAACAATACATATTGTGTCAAAGCACTGAACAGTATCAAATTTGGAGAATAGAGTGTCAGTAATGTATAATGACAAGATTAAACACTCAATTTTCAGCTAAATGCATCGAATGCAGAGACATTGTTGTCTAGGTCAGCTTAGTTACAATAGGATTTTTGTAATAAAATGGATGATAATAGCTGGAAATTAAGTGTCCCCAACTAAGCAAGCCAGAGTAGCAAGGAACCAAATCTCAGTCTGTGACAGAAAGAAAGAAAAAACCTTGGGAGAAACCAGGCACAGTCAGGGGGCCAGTTCTCCTCTGGCCAGACGAATCCAGCACTTAATTTACAGTTCAATTTTAAAAGCAGCTATGTCAGATTGTGTGTGTGATTCCTGTGATCTGTCTCTGGAGCTCATCTATACGGTGGCCGAGAGAGCTCAATGTGCTGCAACTTAAGAAAACATATGAAAATAGAGAAAATAACAGCACATTAAGAAAACATTTTCATCAAATTGACAACACAAGTGTTGCCAATCCTCACAATACATGCAAATGAGGAATGCACTGCATTGCAAAGTATAGTTAAGTATAGTATCAATAACAGACATTAATTACAAATGTAATTACAGGTATTTAAAAATGTAAGTACAATGTAAAATCATGTATATTACTATGGCCTATTAATCATTAATATGAACAGTGCAGCCAACAGTGCTGGTTTTGAAGCAGCTCACAAACAACTAAATGTCATAATGCTTTGTCTGTAAATGAATAATGGATAATGTTTTCAAAACACTCACATGCCATTATATGAATGTACATAGTATTATTTGGCATAACAGTCATAACAGCAAACAGTGACCAATTTATATATTTATTTGGCTTTTTTGCATTTGACATTTTTGCCTGAAAGGCGTGTGAACATTATATAAAAATGTCTCTTGCATGATACTGATCATGTTTATTGTGACTTACATCTTATTATATGTAGTAGTTAGCCAGAGTTAAAAAATAATTATACAGTATTATACGCACAAGTTTGCCCCTTGTTTGTGACTTTATGAAGATCCTTCACCATAATTTACATATTCAGTGTAGACAGAGTTTCACAAACATGTCATGCTTGTGTGATGGTGTGATCTGTGTGTGTTCCCCTCTTCTCAAGGTGATGAAGCATTTGCCGACAGTGTTAACTGGCACATTAGCAGTTAGCATCAGCTTCAACAATTAATGAATGTTAATCTTTAATTATGCTAATTGCATTTGAAATGAGCTTAAAGGGTGAGACAGCACAGCTGGGTGAGACAGCAGAGTTGAAAACATGTTAAGTAGCATGTAAAAAAAAGTATGTACTCTAATCTCCATGTAAAGAAAAAAAAATAAGAAAATCAGAAGCTAGTCACATAGACTGTATCTCAATAACTATGGTTTATATGCTTTAAGTCAAAATAATGGTAAATATATGGCAGATTTTTAAATCTATCTTAAAATATAGTTTTGTTAAATATGTGTTTCTAAGTAAACACATGTGTTTCTAAGTGTACTTACAAAATAATATATATGAAATATTTAATCATTTATATATATATGACCACTTGCTATTTATTGAAACCAGTACTATTCAACGCCATAATTTCTTACCTCAGGCTTTAACCGCCTTCTGAGCAATCACTCATTTTTAAACACAGTTTCATAACAATATATACACGACAGTACACCCTCACCCCACCCCCCACTCCTTACATGAACAGCTTTCACAAACATTTTCAGGAATTCAGTACTGAATACAATGAGTACAGTACTGAATTCCTGAATAATCTAAAAAAAAAATTAAGACGTTTTCTTAAATAGAGTTTAACACAATATACAGCTACAGTAAAAGCGTGAAGGTTTACACGTGTTACTTTTTATCAAGCAGGTCAAAATCTAATATATTTCACATTCTCGAGCTGTTAAAAGGACATAATTATAACTAACATTGATTTAAATTTGCAGTGTGCTCTATTATTAAAATCATGCTAAAAGAACTACTTGAGGCGATGTCTGTTTTTATTAAAGGTTTCATTTCAGATCAAAGAGCATCCTTGATAATGTCACACCAGCCAACGCGAGTCAAGTCATCACTGCATTTGCCACTCCTAAAAGTACACACAAAAAACAGAGTGCATTTTACACTTTCCGAGAACAATAGCAGATCCTAAAAAAGCATGTTCATACTCATCGAAATGAGAAAGAGGGGAGAGTTCACCTGACATGCTGTATGCACACCGTCAGACACAAGCAGCCACGAATAAGCCATTAAATATATGTAAATGAAGAGCGTTGGCAGAGAGCTAGCACATAATAGCGCGCACAAGGGACAAATGGAGAAATGGATCCTGGGTAGTGATTAATTTATCTGATGATGCCTCTAGTGAGGAATTTTAGGTCACAAATGAAGTGACAAGATGACAAATTACCATTTTAAGGAATTTACTGGGAATCGTTAAGGAACAATTGTCAGGTAGTTTGTGGCAGACAGAGAGAATGGTAGAAATATAGTTTTTTTCCTATCTGAGATCTGCATTATTAATTATCTTATATTAAGATTCTTCTCCACAGTGCTTGTTTGATTGGCTGTAATGCATGGAGTACTTCAGTCTAAATTGTAAATTCATTTAGCCGAGATTCAGCACAATTAAATTGCTAGACGACGGGGGGTAAAGACAGAGAGAGAGGGAGAGAAACAAAGTGTCTGTTGTTGCACTGAATCACCGGTCCGTGTCCGACCTGCTGTGCTTTTATTTGAATGTTTACCATTTTTTAAATTCACAAATTAAGTAGGAATTAAGGAAACAAGGTTGACTTCTACTCTTTTGGCTCTTAAATGTGGTACTTTATGCTTAAAACTAAAACTACCATGTTTGAAAACTACAGATAAAATAAAATTATGTTGTCTACATTGGCACAACACAACATTTTATATATATATATAAATATAATATATTATATGCATTTGTCCTGTCAAAAGATCAATTGTGATTAATCAATAAGTGTTAGTTTATATATGTGAATTGTGTATATTTATAACATAAATATAAACACACACACATACATGTATAGATTTCATAAAATTGTTGTTAATATATTGAACATATTTATACATAATATAAATTACATTATAAATACATACATTTAAATGCATGTAAATACTTTCAAAATATGTGTGCATTTCGATATACATATACACAGTACACACATATACATTATATAAACAAAAACGTATTTCCAATGAGCCTGAGTTGATAATTTATTGTTTTATAAATAGTAAAAATTGGAACTGGTTTATCTAAAAATGCTTACAAAAAAGTATGTAGACTCAGAATTAAAGATTGTGACTTATGTTATGTACTGCTAAAACGATGTATATCTGGATCAGTTTACTGTTAGCATTAGGGCAAAAAATTAAGCACAACGCTGCATCAAAGATTGGGCTGGAAAACACGGGCAGTCAGATTTACAAAGCCCATCACTAATACCTTTCAGAGGGACCCTCAGTAAAATTGGATTTCCCCTCCAAAAGTTGACAAATCCTCACAATGATCCATTTCTCTCTCTGCCTGCGCTCTCCTCCCAGACTCAGAAACTAAACTGATTTATTGATTATTTAATGAGGTTTTTAATCACATGTCAAGAAGTCAGAGGCAGCACTCTCTAGAAATACATCAAAGCTTCCTCTCTGAGCATGATATAAAGAGTTTAATTTTAAAAAGCTGCACTCTACTAATCTAAGAGCTGAATATTAAATACAGAAGAATGGCAGAATGATAAAGCAAGTTCTCACTGGAAAGAAAAAAAATAGCATTGGCATGTCTTTATCTCAATTGTTTTTCTTTAAAAACAGAGATTAGCTCAAACTGAGACTCACTAAATGGTAAATGGTGTGTAATTTTCTGAATGGTAACAACATTTTATCTCTTAAAATAGACAACTACAATGAACTAGATTTATGAATAAATGTAAACACTTGGGTTCTGTGCTCACTTGGAAGGAGTGTTCAGTAAACCTGCTTAAAAAAAAAAGATTTATTTGATGTTACAAATTATTCTGTACTTGTACAAGGGCCTCATGAACCAGTCTGTGGAAACAGGTAGGTGTGGAACTAGTAGTAAAGTCCTGCTGTACAGACCTCAATCAGGTCTCAATCACAATCAATCAGTCTGTAACGCTCCAGTCTGTAGCGCAGACTCTGGAGGGCACTCTTGCAGCGTAGAATCGGGATCGGCACTATCCAACGTAATCTAGGGGCTGGAATCGGGATTGGCACTTCCGGCCATAATCCAGGGACTGGAATCGGGATCGGCACTTCCGGTCGTAAACTAGGGACTGGAATCGGGATCGGCACTTCCGGTTGTAAACTAGGGACTGGAATCGGGATCGGCTCTCTTGGCCGAGACTCTGGAACTGGAATCGGCTCTCCGGGCGGTAAATTAAGGACTGGAATAGGGAATCGGCACTTCCGGGCCTTACCATCACTCTGTTCTTCTACTTGATCACGTTCAGTGCTTTGCTACAATCTGTATTGTTGAAAGCTCCAAAGAAATAAAATTGATTGAAAAAGTGACACACATTCCTGGCGCCGGTGCATGAGCTCACTCTAACCTAACCTGCGGCTGAATAAAAATAATCATAATTAATGGACAACTAGGCTCTACCCGGCGCAGAGAAAGGAAAAATAAAAAAGCCAGAAAGTAAGATTTTCAGTTAATATGTATTTTAATCCTGTGAAACATTTTTGACTGACGTTAGTAGACCAACATGTCTGGATTATATTAAAGTTTTGTAACATGGATCCGTACGTCTCCCGTCTCATTCCTGACACATAGTTTTCATATTCGGTAGGCTAATTATTTTATTTTATTGATCTAAATCTATCTTTACTCTATTTTCTCTGATTTATCTAGTGTTATGTTTATATCATTTTGTCATCAATGTTTTCTTCAATAAAGTTAAAAATGTCTTTTATGAACCTTAATTTACATTCGATCACATCAATTTGCTAGTTAAGTTTTTGGGCGGGTATTTCTGAGCTTTTGGGTTGGAAATCGTCCATCCAATCTGGTAACACTGTAGTGTTAACCAAAGCACCTTTTCACAATTTTACCATAGTAACTGAACTTAGTTTACTGTCTACTTTGTGTACTTAAAGCAAATTAACACATCACAGTTAAATATCCACACATTTACTACGGGTTAACTTTAGTAACCATAGTTTTATTTTTAATAATTCAATATTTTGTTGTGTCTTGCAGTTACACCAGATCACATGCTCCAGCAGCTCTTTTAAGAAGCCCCCCCCCCTCAGCCTTTTCTCTTCCTGTGGTTCATTATTGCACATTCTTCAAATCTCAGAATCAAATTCTGACCAAATCTGTCAGAAAGCTGCTAGAATTAACAGGGAACTTTAACTTGACAGTCCCAAGGTTGATCTTGAAGAAGCTGTCAAGGAGGCTGAAGTCCTTCAAAGGTTCAACCATTCACAGGTAAAATTGAAGACATCAGAGCTGTAACTGATTTGCCTTAATGAACGCAGATGGGCCTCACTGCAGAGCACAAGATTCAAGAGGCGAGGGCTCCATCAGGAAGAACCCTCAACAAAGTGTCACGCTGAAGTAGTAATAATTCATACAATTTACCAAGTTAGCAAATTTATATGATATTGTACAAGCATACTTGTAGAAAAACATACAACTTTTACTCTGACTGCTGTCATTGACCATGCCAACTCTAAGGACCTGAATTTTGTTTCTTCTTGTCTTTTAGGATTTGTCAAAGATTATTTCATCAGCTCTCCATGATATCAGCCCTTCCCAAATCTTCCACATCTCTCTCTCTCTCACGACACATCTGCTCTCAGTACTTTACTGCCAACTTCCAGTCTTAGCATGTCTACTTATATTAATTTATCTTCTGCAGAACAACATTCCCACCCCTATCTCTCTCTCTGTTCTTAAAAATGGTTGAATTTTGTAGTTTTTAAATTATAATTGTTATTAACCATTAGTTTCTGTTGCATTTGGTCACAACAGAATCAAACTATGATTACAGATATATTTTTAAAGGCAACCGCTGGATAATATTAAAATATTTTTGTTAAATATTTGTTTAAGTGACCCTATTATGCTTTTTCAAATATGATCGTTCATGCAGTGTGTCATGTATGTATGTGAACATAAACTATGAGCAAAGTTGTGTTGCTGACAGTGAACGATAAATGAAGTTATTGTCTATCAATAAAAAAAGAGTCGGCTAAGTACGAGTAATTAACATTCATTTGAACTACACCTTAAGCAGTACAGTCTCTTGTTGTGTTTGCATCATTTTACTGATGACTGCTTTGTAAAAACCTTGAAATACAACGCGAGTGGGGAAACCGGAGACAAATCCTAGACCTAGAGTTCCTGCGAGTTTGTGCTCTCTCCAGGCGGCTAACTGTGGCTGTTGGTGATCCCCGCGGGCTGGAGCCTTTTTAAAGGCTGTTTGAGACACCAGCTTTTTGCATACCAGCTAGACCTTGATCACGGAGTTCACAGTGTGCCGCGAGAGGTTCTCCCTGGGCAAACCAGGAGGGAAAAGAGCAAAATTTGCGTTTCTGGGTGAGAGAGTTTCCTCACCTCTTCAGATGAGTGCTGTCTTAAGTGCCTGGGCCCGGAGCACGCCGGGGCAGCGCTTGTGGATGACTCATGCATTCACTGTGAGCGCATGACCATCGCTACACTAAGATTGTGCCTCTCGTGGCACTGTCGAGGACTTTGCCCAGAAGTTCTCGGCAGTCCAGCAGCAGCCGTGAACGATTGGCCCGGGCAGATGAGTTCCACATGGTAATCCTTTGTTGCCAGGGCGACGCTGATCGGTGCCCGTCACACTCCCCCTAAGCGGCGTCCTGGTCCTGCGTAGAGTGAAGAGAGGGGAAGAAGGGGGTGGGTGGGGAGTGACCCCTAACAGACCTGTGTAAGCTGACCCAAGCCGTGAGAGGCCATCCGCATTAGCGTTGTTGGATCCAGCTCGGTGCCGCACATCAAAGTGGAAGACCTGGAGCATCAGGAACCATCTGGTCACCCGGGCATTCGTGTCCTTGGCCAGGGCCATCCACTGAAGTGGGGCATGATCTGTATAAAGAACAAACTTTCTGGCAAGTAAGTAATACCTGAGCTCCAGGACTAGTTCTTTTCCGCTGTGGTCAGCTTACGGCTGATGTACACGACCGGATGCTCCTCTCCCTGATGTTCCTGGGAGAGTACCGCTCCGAGTCCCGAGTTGGAGGCATCGGTCTGCACCAGGAAGGGGTGGTTGAAGTCCGGGGCGTGGAGGACTGGCTCGGCGGTCAATACCCCGCCAACCCCAAGAAGGCTCGTACCTGGGTTGTGAAGCCTCCTGGACCGCCTGAACTTTCTTTTACAGGGACTTGACCAGCCCCCTTCCGATGATGAAGCCCAGGTACTTCACCTCCGATCTGGCAAGATGGTATTTGCGGGGGTTGGCGGTTAGTCCAGCCCTCCTAAGCTCAGACAGAACCCTCCGAAATCTCTCCAAATGGTCCCCCCATTACCACGTCGTCAATGTAGGCCGCGGCGTACTCCCGATGAGGACAGAGGATGACGTCCATGAGCTGCTGGAAGGTGGCCGGTGCCCCGTGGAGGCCGAAAGGAAGGGTACGGTACTGCCAGTGTCCAGAGGGTGTCGAGAACGCTGTTTTTGGCATTGCTTCCTCTGTCAGCGGGACTTGCCAATACCCTTTTATCAGGTCTAGGGTTGTGATATACCGGGCCCTTCCCAACCCTTCCAGCAGCTAATCCACCCGGGGCATGGGATATCCGTCGAACTGTGATAGCTTGTTCAGCCGTCGGTAGTCATTCCGAATCTGAGGGTTCCGTCTGGCTTCGGGACCAGGACTTTTGGGCTGGACCACGGACTCCGAGAAGGTTCAATCACCCTCAGATTGAGCATTTGTTGGATTTCTGCCTCCACAGCCTGCCGACACATGCTTGTACAATATCATGTGAATTTGCTGACTTGGTAAATTGTATGAATTATTACTACTTCAGCATGATACTTTGTTAAGGGTTCTTCCTGATGGGGCCCTCTTGGATCTTGTGCTCTGCAGTGAGGCCCATCTCAATGGAGCCGTGGGGTATGTAAACCAAAGTTAAAGAAAATTCAAATGCAGTGCAGTTCAGTCAAGGTGCTGAGGGCAACACAGACATACCATTGGAAATGTCTGCAGCTTTTGGTCTTTTCCATAAACACACATATTGGTCGAATCCAAATCTTATGATAGGCCTTCTTTTGGTCTTCCCTTTCAGCTGAAACAAAGAGAAACGTATGTACATGGCCGAGTACATTTACTATTGTAAAAAATATGGTAAACATGTGGACATGATCATGCGATACTGGGGTGGCTGATTTGCTGTGATTGTTACTGAAGACCTCAACATGATTAAAAAAATAAAAAGCATGAGTAAAAAAAACCTGGTTCATTCATCTATTTATTTAAAACTGCAACAGGTGTACACAGTTATATGTTAGCTTAGGCTAATGTCAAGGCTAGCTAGTTGTTTCACTAACAACTCATTTGAACGCATACGCTTCCATTTTAACACATTACCTCATCTAACGTTACGTAGAAACACTGAAATAATGCCCGTTAACCCCACAAACTCATTACAAAATAATATTGTTGCCCTTATAATATTGTTGAACAGTTACCTTTTCGAAGTTGTATGCGCATCAGGTGAACTGCGCCTCGCTGATGACGTCACTGCTGCTAAAGATGCTGCGTGGTATTTGGAAGCATCTGCTCTCCACCAAAGTTAATGTGAAGGATTGGTGTACTAAACGCACCCAAAATTTTATTCATTCCCAGGTGAAAAATAAATATATTTAAATTATACAATACAAAGTGCATATTAAATGCAACTTTAAGTATATTAAGTGTATTTTAAGATATATTTAAGTTCAACATTTATATATTTGTAATATATTACAAATAGTGAAATTGTGTTAAAATGGACCCATTTTAAGTATATTTAATGCAATTTAAGTGTATTTCTTAAAAATAGGTTTAAAATGTACTTTGAATACTTCATGAACTACATTTAGAGCATATTTCAAATATTGTTTTAATGTACTTCAAATTCATTTAAATTGTATTAAAGTTAATTTGAAATTCATTAGCATTACACTAGTGTATTATATTATTATATGTTTTTTCCAGTATATATACACACTTTGATATCTATAAAACTTTAATGCATTATATATTGTTGTGCACATTACAGATATTCAGAGTAAATTAAAAAAAGTACAGCAGCATATAGACCCTTATGAGGAAAAAAACAACAACTATTTATTGCATTAAAATACACTTAAAATACAAGTTTAAAGATCATTTGTTTTACTAAAATGCAATACATTAATACATAATTTAAAAACAGCAACATTGAAAAAAGTGTGAAATATTATGGCTGAGTTATCTTATCAATTTGTAGAACATTTCAGTTATACCTGTATTACTGTAAAGTACTGGATTTTACACCAATTTGGGGTCCGAGCGATAAAGACAGAGCTGGTCTGAAGGCACAGGCGGATGGAGCTGAGCACTAGGGAAGTGATGACTGACCAAGAGGGAGCCGGTGGGACGAGGTCACTTCTTTGAGTACGACTGAAACTGTGAAAGGAAAAAAATTAATTGATATAAAATTAGACAAAAACATTTAGCATCCATTATTGAATATTTATTATAATTTGCATCTATATTTTATTAAAATTATTTGTTGACATCTCAGTTTACCTTTTGACAATCTCCTCATCAAGCGTGACATATGAGTGACTTTCTCATCCTCTTGTTTTTCGTCACTGTACAGCACTCTGAGTTACACTGAACATAAGATTAGACACCAACAACATCACTTTCACACTCAACAACAACAAAAATACAAACTCACTAATATTTTTTTGATAAATTATTCAAGCAACATGTGCATATTACAGGGTATGCCGATAATGGAAAGGAAGCACACACTAGCTACCTGGAATGGACATATTTTTCTACCAAGCCTGACCAAACCACCTCTATGGCCTAATTCATAAATATCTAATAACGTTATTAAACACAAATTTTACCTCAAGTTACAGTGAGGTTTCTGGTAAAAAGGAAAAAAAGAACACACCGCTAGGCCTATATTTTCTAATTAATTTAATCACTCACCCTTTTTGCTCCAAAACCTCCAAAAAGACTTGTCTTCTGATGAAAAACGATTCACCAAATATGCTCACGTTTCAAAAGTTCAGCGAAAAAACATCGCCATGTACATTAATTGATATGAATCGCGTGGTTTCCTCCAAGTGTTCTAAAGAGACACGATAACTTCTTACATTTAGACTTTATATTCACATTCAAGGGACATTAGCACGCGCATCATATTTCACATACTGAGCTCTCCAGCATGAACTCATTAAAAGAACCAATCAGAGCCATTCAGTGGCTCTGGAACCAATCAGGTTTAGTTAGTGTGTTGTTTGAATTTACACACAAGTGAACGCATTTTTATTTAAAATGTAATTTTAATTGCCATTACACAGCACTGTACACATGATCGTCAAATTTAAAGTGAAAATGTACAGCGCAGGCGCACATTCAAACGGATTTAAATTATGCACATAGTGCAACAGTAAATATAAAACAAAGTTTAATTTGTGCTATCTTGGCCATAATGTCCTGCGCTTTGCGCTGTCACGGGGCATTGTTTCTCTCCTCTTCAAACTCTCAGGTTTGTTTTCCACCTCTTGCAATCCGAAGTCTAAATATCTAGTTTTCTATGGCAATGTTGTTAGGGCTGCGCGATATGTTTTCCACATCTTGTCAGTAAATCCGGTTCTGTAATCAGCGGTAAATTCCATCAGAGCCGTTGTTCACTGATGAGTTGCGCAAAATCATGCTGATAATGAACCTGATTTTGCACAGCTCATCAGTGAACAGCTCTGCGTAGTGAATGCGGCTCAATGTAAGACCATGTAACTGATGGAATTTTCCGCTGATTACAGAACTGGGTTTACTGACAAGATTATCGTACCTCCAGACCGCAGACATGCGCTTCAAGCTGCTTCCGTGTTCTACTTTAAAACAATAGCGTCTCTGCAACAAAGCAATATCATGCTGCATGCGTTGCTATTCCTGTGTGGAGGTCTAATTCTGTGCCACTGCGTAACTATAGATGTGTTTAAAAAAAAAAGTATGAGAATATATATACATATATATTCGAGTCCTGATCGGGAGGTAACATCCAATTCCGATCGAGTCTGAAATCACGGGATCCGGCCCGGTTTCCAATCATGTGATCGGAACTGGGCCTTCACTACAGATTATGTTTGCTTACATTGTTGGGTGAAGGTTCTGGCTACACAAGTGTAGTGCTGTTCTAGATGCTCTAGAACAAATTCCTTTTTGGCTGATGTCATCAATCCCTCATGCATAAACATCACACCCTGCTAATATATATAAGCAATATAAGATTCTCTCAAAAAGGGAATGTAGTGTGTGTAAATGTTTATTGATTAAATGATGTTAAACAGTGGAGCTGTGAGTATCATTGCCTATTGAACTGCTGGGACGTTGTGGTTGTGGCTGTTCCAAAGGTCTGTACAGCTGACGGATGCTGGCTCGATCCACTTGGGTCTAATTGTCTGTTTTCTGGAAGCTGAAGTTATCGGCAGCTGCCACACGCTCAAACGCTGAGGCGCCACCCCAGCACAGCTAACCAGAGTAGACTAATTGCAATGGCCTTTTCATCATCTCGAATCAACCACTTTTCTGCACGCACAGGGGAAGAGGTGCCCATAAACACACAAACACGCACACACAATCACTCCGCATCTCACAGATGGACACATACAAACAGTAGGTTGGCCTGCATCACTCTCAAGTCAGCCTCATCCAGCAGTCTGAGGAGCAGTTAGCAAAGATGCGCACTGACCTCCAGTGCACACCCCTACCTGCCAGTCTTAACCTGATTTGAGTAGCCGTTTAAGAGGGCAGGGAGGCATGGGTAGGGGGGAGCTGAAGGTTCAGTGGTACTAGAGGGTCCTGGCAGCTGGCCGGTCTGTCTGACATTAGATCAATAGTGTCCGTACTTTGGGTGCAGTCGGGTTGACAGCAATCCACGCGCCATAATTGGACCAAAGATGCAGCTAGGCCCATCCCACCACCCTCATCGCCCTAATACCACCCCCCTCTCAAACCAGACTAGCCCCCCCAACCCGTGCATCAGACGCCCCTCCCCCCAGCACTGTCACATCTGTCATATGTCATCCCAAACCTCTAGTGTCTCCACAGGAGACTGGTCACTCCTTACACTCATTTCCTTGGCTCTTTCTTTCGTTTTCCTTTTTTTTTTTTGCTTTCTTTCCAGGAGTCATGCAAATGTCCACTTAAAGAGATGAATGCCAACCATATTAGGGCCGTTCTTCATGCTTTATGCAAAAGAAAGATCTGTGTCATCTGAGGATTTCACGGGAATAAAGTCACCGTTTATTTGCAGAGATGAAGCTGCCTGTAGAAAAAAAAAAGAGATGATTTGGTTCAGCTTATTAAAACTGAGAGGAAGAATACACAACAAGCCTCTTGTGAAGAGTAACAAACAATAGATGAGCCATGGATGAGGTGACTATATATAAGCCAAAAGAAATGAATAATACCAAAATGTAAAATATGGCAGCTGAGAGGTCCCTCACCCTGTTTCCAATCTCAGAGATTTTTGTATCGCAGTCTCACAGAGGGACTTGCATATTTCTAGAACAAATATTGACTGAAACCTTCAGTTGAATTTCAAATGAATGACTGCAAGATTTCATTCAAAGCCATGACTGAAATATTTGTGCAAAGCAGCAGCGCTTGCCAAAGAGTGTGATAATTCCCCCTCTGCAATACGAGAGGCTGAGTTTTGTATTCTTTCGTACGATTTCTGTATCTCCTCACAGTTTAATCTAAAAAGGTAGACGGCATCTCAGATTTCGGTGGATAGCCCTTTTGAAGCTTAAACAGTGAAAGTATGCAGCCTGATTTACTTTATCTGAAGAATGAAGGGCTTAGGCACAATCCTATAAAGAGGGGAATTTTACTTTTTGAACAGATGAGTGAGATATTTAGCCCAGCGAGACTAAAAGGTTTTCCTTCGCTAACAGTTGGGAAGCTGCATGACTGTCATTTCTTTATCTGGGAAGCCAAAAAGCTTTTGGATTTTCATGCATCAAATGACAGCGTGAGAGATTTCTAAATGTAATCACTGATTAACAAATCTCAGTGCATTAAAAGAAAGAAGCTATTAGTAAACTTATCATCAGCGTGCACCAATTAGGAGGCTTGTTTGTGATGCAAATCATTTTAACTTTATTCTGCGAACCTGTTTTCTTAAATGCATAATTTGAAAGACTAAGATCTACACAACTCGTAAAATAACAGTCCACATACACTGATACATACACTGCCTATTAGAGACAAGAAATGGCTAAAGCTGACAATGCTGTCATTGTGAAACAGAACTAATCACACAGCAGCAGGGCACACACACACTCACGGCTACGGGACTAATGTCACTTCTCTTGGTACTATGCCAGACCCCCTTTCCCTACAGACGTTTTGCTTACTTCTACATGTACTTCCACTGGTTCACTGGCCTAAAATATGTGCTTAACAAACAAGGGATGGGGGAGGGGTCAAAAGAGAGAGTCGGCGCATCGTGGCAGGTCTGTGTTAAGTGATCTGTATTCCATGTGAGTCCACAGTTCCCTAACCCTGTGAAATTAACAACACATCCCTTCTCTGCAACCTCTGACCTCTCACATAATACCACATCCAACCAGTGCCATGCATGAGTGTGTCTGTGTAATGTAAAAGGGACCCAAAATGTCCATGTCAATGTTTTCATTAAACACTGCCTGGAGAGGCAAGGTTCTGCTGCTAAACCAGAGACCACGACGTCCTTTATCCTCTAACCGAAAATAATAACATTATTCTTTGTGAGAGAACCGACATCTTTTTCATTCTTTAATGCAAGGGCAACAACAGTGAATACACTCTGCTCAGACAGAGTGCGTGAACCTGTCACATTTCACACAGACATGTTCTAAAACACACACACACACAGACACAAAAAAAAACATGTATTTTATAAATAAACAATATTATTATTATAATTATACAAAAACACCATTTTATGCTAGTTAATCACACACACACACAAAAAGAAACTAAATAAAATCAGTCCTAAAATATTTTTTCTCCAACTAATCTGATCTGTATGTGTTTTAGTGATTTTCACCTGTGTTCACTATAACTCCTCATTCTCTGACAAAGCTTGACACACACACACACACATACCTACACATCTAACATTGGTCTCGGACAAAGTGTGGGAGTTTCAAATCCAGGATGAGGCATTAAATTGAGGATAAGAGGTTCTGAATGAGTGTTTATTGAACATAATTTCCCATAGACCACCTGGAGGATGACAGCTTACAAGATAAGGAGAGAGACTCAACTGCTCTGGCACTAAAGCAGAGATTGGCAGCTGAGAGTAGAACCTGCAAACTGACCTACACGTGAGACCTCCTCACCTCTGCCTCATAATCACAAGTCTGAGGGAGGCAGCGGCTCACTAAAAGGCAGCAGCAGCCATTAGAGAGCTGCTTAAAACTCCACTTAAATATCTCTTTATGGGCGATTACTTAAACTGGGGTTTGGTATTTAAATGACACTTTCAGGGGCTTTCATGTGTGGTAATTCAATTGCTCGCCGGCATCGACTGAAGCTCCATTGTTACGAAAGATGAGCAAACATCAGCTAGAGGTGGTGAGAGGTTTCTAAAGACAGATATACCCACAACCAACTTCATGGATAAATACGAGAAAGAAGCTGTTCACTATTCATTTTGGATTCGTATTTCTCAAAGACATGCCTTTCTGGCTGTAAACATCTCTTTGTCAAATAAAGGCACAGTCATTTTTAAAGGTGAAAATGGATATGCTTTTGTACTTTTCAGAAATTTGTATTTATTTTATTTATTTTGTGTGTGTGTGCGTGTGTGTGTGTGTAGCAGGTCCAGGGTCCCGCAGCAAGAGGAGGCTTGGATCAGTGGAGACAGCCGTTAGCCTGGGGTTAGCTGGGCCGGCACGCCAATGCTGTGACAGGGAACAGGGGCGATGGAGTGGAAAGCAGACAGCAGAATTTGTGAATGTTGTAGTGGCCCTTCAAAGCAGCTGAAGCATTTAAAGATGGGCGCCTCTAACCTGCCTGCGAGCAGAGCGGGCTGAGTGGTGGCAGGACACTGCTGTGCGCATCACTTCCCGTTTCTAATTCTAGCAGAAAGGATGCGGCTTGAGAGGTGTGGAACGACAGCTGTTAGGTAAAAAGATTTTGAAAGATCAATGTCAAAAAGTCCTTAAAAAAATTAATGTTGTTTTGAAACCTAATTTTTGTTCATACTTTTTTTTTTTTTTTAAACTTGGGCCATTTGCATTATAGTGCTTAATTGGTAGCAATGCAATAATTCAAATAAATGTTTGGTTTATTGGAACTGAGCGCGGTTGCAATAGCTCTTGTGAAAATATTCAGATATGAAAATGGACACACCACTAAGATTCCCCTCCTTTCTTTGACATTTCCCACCAGCTCTACATTAAGACTTTTGACGTTCCAGACACGCAGAGACATTTGAGAAACCATAACATAAGAATGGTGGTGAGGCAGTGAGACAGAGAGAGACTGTATATTCCTTTTGTCGGCAGGTCAACAGAAATACCAGCCCATGCTGGACAGCCAGACATGGGAGTGAGAAGTCTTTCACAACTGCCATAACTGACAAAGCGTCTGTGATCCAGCCAATCACAGCTGTAGTAATTAGCCAGTAAACATTGCGTCTTTCGATAATGGAACAACGATATCAGAGAGATCTGAACACTCATACCACTCTAAAAGCGCACAAAGAGCTCTTAATGGAAATCATTAATATACTATAAGCCAGAGCTCTAGCCCTCAGAGAAAGATAGCAGTGATCGTTCCATCTGAATTAAAACATGCTGCGTGCCCATGTGGGCTCTTATCATGACCCCACCGAGAACAGAATCAGATAATCTTTGAGAGTCGTTCCCTTGATGGTACCCTGTCATCCCTAGACACATCAGCCTGAATGCATTATAACTGTAGACATTCTCAATAAATGTGGGTACACCTTGTTGTCGCAATAACTTCCTTCAGCAGCACAGATCCCAGCTTGAGAGTAAGAGAACAAGCATGTAAAAACATATTTCTGTATCTCTAAAATCCATCTTTTGAGCAAACAGTTTAAATTATAACAGTATAGTTAAATTTGTGCAATTCAATGTGCAATGTGAACTGCACAGTGGTGTAAAGTATTTGAGTAAATGGACTTTATTACTGTACTTAAGTATTTTTTTGGCTACTTTGTTCTTGTACTGAGTATCAAAAATATAAGCAACTTTTACTCTCTACTTGATTACATTTTTGATTGAATACATGTACTCTTTACTCCACTACATTTGAACGGACACTAAATGGGGGGTAATTTTTGCTGTCGTAAGAGCTCGCAGACAATTTTTTTCTCTCGGGAGAAAATTGCAGATACTAGCATAGTCACGGCTCATACCGTGTGAGAAGAATTACGAGAAAGTTACGAGCACCTCCTGAGCTTCCAACATGTCTGAAGATTCTTGGCTGTCTGCAGTGCTTACTTGCCCCAGAGATTTGAAATTCAACAGTCACAGGCAAGACAGTAGTCTATATAAATAGTTTATTATATGGCATAAAAATGTTGTTTAATCATACTGCTGTTTTTTATTTGTTATTAAAAATTGTACCAAATTTGCCAGATTAATGAATGAATAGTATCCTAACATTATGTCTGTTGTATTTCCAGCAACAGAAATTCAGAAATAGCTTATGACCTCAAGTTGCTAAAGAAGAACAGACAGTCCTTGCTTTTCTCAGCTTTTGTCCTTTTGTTTTCTTTTCTTTTTTGGGCAAGCCACGGCTGCCACAAAGAAAACAATTTCGTCGTACGAGTTTCAGATAAACTCAATCGTCACATGTGCGAGGGCCCACGGTGTTTCGACCTTCAGAATCACAACGTGTACGCCCCCCTTGATGCCGAGTTCAGACTGCACGATTTTAGCCCTGATTTTGAGAAATCGCCAACAAATGCCGAAATCACAGGCAAATCTGTGCTCATTCACGCGAGTGACAAGACAAATCTGAAGACAAATACTCTCACAAATCTGAGAGTCTCGCAGACAAGTCGCCAAAACCCATGAGATGTATTTTGACTGAATAACATCGGCGATTACCTACAGCCAATGAGAGAGCATCATCCTGGGCACCAGGATTTTGGGGGAGGAGTTACGGAGGTATAGAAGGTAAATTTCCTCCACAATCTTCTTTTCATTGAAAATGAGCGCACATGCAATTTGTGCTCTGAAATTTATTTTACATGAAAAAAAAAAGTTTTACTAGTCCTGGCTAGTAAAATAAAAAAAGCTAAGCCCCGTTTGTGAAACTGGGCCTAAGAGTTTTACCCTTTAAGTCTTCTCAAGTATGGTTTTCATGTACACCTCTGGAACTGCATTCAGTCAAGCACAACACTGTTGTAACTTTGTCTTGTGTCCATGTGCTGTCTTTGTTTTTGTTTTGATTCTGTCTCACTCGTGCTGTGCCTTGTTTGTAACCCAGCCCATTTCGTCAGTGTTTCACTCCCCTTCCAGCTGTGTCTCCAGGTGTTTTGTATTGTGTCCGTGATTATGTCAGATCTCAGCTCATTCATTAGCATCCTTGTCCCGGTTTCTTGTATTAAATGTTCTATGTTCACTCGAGTTCTGTCTCGGTGCCTTCTTGCTCGCTGGAGAAGCGAGATTGCGTGACAACTGTTCGAGTAAAAAAAAAAAAAAAAGATCAAAACAATAATATCACAAATGTATAAAAAAAAAACAATCACCTAAAGCAGCCTATAGACTATAGTGTAGTACCTTGCAATCCTTTCCCATTCTAGGGTATACATACATTGCTTTATTTTTTACATATTTTTTATTTTTATCAAGTGTAAAATAAATACAATTGAAAACTGTATGTATGTATGTACTGTATTGACACAGTATGCTTTTGAAGCATTCTCTTTCATTGTAATTTGTGCTGTTGAAGAAAAATGCCTTTATATTTCTATACATTGTCAGCTTTTTTTTCTTTTTCTCTTTTTCTCTCCCCCTTTCTCTTTTTATATTCAAACAGAATCATATCCTCTATTTATCATTCATATCTGTGTTTATGCATAATCACACCTCTGAATATTTGAGTCAGTTTAATGAACATCTCCTCCTCTCTCCCTCTCTCTATAGCAAATGCTGGTTTCTGTTAGAGTTTGTCTAATATGAAACAGGGCCATGGGGAAGGATTGCCAATGTTTGCCTGCGAGTTTACTCAGAGATGAACCACAGACGAATCTTCCTCCTCTATATATATGCCAGAGACTTGATTTTAATTCACTGTTAAAGTGTAACACACACACACACATACACACACACATTTCTCAAGGCTTTGAAACTCTTAAAGATGTTTAAAGGTTGAATAAAAGATTGAAAAAAAGCATAACATTGATCAAAGCATCTATTGTACCTTGACTGTCTCCTTATGTCTCATTTGATATATACTTAAGAAAATAAAAAAGAACACACACACACACACTCCAAAGACGCATTAGCCAAGAGATAAAAGCTTAAAATGTTGTTTGCTTTTGTTTATGGCTAGTTTGTATTCTGACAAAACGTCCGTAAAATTCACGGTGGAATTCCACCAAAAAGGAGAAAACAATCATTTGGATGAAGTGCATGGTTCATTCCACCCTAATTCTGGATTCAGCCAGCATATCATGGAAATTTTAACAGTCATAGAGGATTAACCCATGTGGGTTGCAGGGGGTCTCGCTTGCCACTAGATTTAGAGGCATCCAAATCGCTGCTGTTTAAAGAAAGAGAGAGAGAAAAGAGAGAGATTTCATTTTCACCTATTGTTCCCCCGTCCTGACCTCCTCTCTTTTTGCATAATCATGACAGTTATGCAGAAATATTTAGGCATTAATAATGAATTGCGTGAGGTTCACACTCTCAATTCAGAAATGGAACCTAGTGACCTTCACACTGGGCGAGAGTCACTCAAAACAAGTGGCCATCCTTCTAGCCAAGTTTCTACTCTATGGCTATTTTGACCGATAGGGTTTAAAATAGGGCTTTAAACTCCTCCTCCTTTTTCTTTTGTTTTAAAGGTGCTAAACAATTAACATTATGTAGAGGTTAAGCTAAATATTGTATGATGTGTTGTTTATTTTCAATGATGTTTGCTATTCTTTGAAATTGGTTTGATCAAATTGTTTTCATCTAATATTTATTACAACAAACATCAAAATAAAACCAATTGATTAAAATAATAAATTAAAAAACGTGTAACAGCAATCATATTTTGAAACTTATTAAAACAATAAATATTAAGAAGTAAATTGGTAAATTATTTTTTACAATTTTATTTTGCTTTGATTATTTACTTATTCCTGATATGCTGCACTTCAAATCAAATTATGCTACATTTTGCTACATTATGCTAAAAGTTACTAAAATGTTGCTTAAAATAAATCTAAAAAAAAAAAAAAAAAATGCTATATTAATTTAACAGGCTGTCAAAAAAAAACTAAAATAATTGTATATGTACACTTGTTACTGTTGTCTGGCCTATGAGGCAGGACAAGTAAAAATGCCTGTTTTTAAACACTTTAAAGAGACACAGATTTCCAGTGGAATATTCTGTCTGTATGAAGACATGTATCTGAAAGGGCATTTTTGAAGAGTCTGGTTTGGACACAGTTGACACTCATCCCTGAGATACAGCAGTGAAAAGCCGCAATGGTCTGTCTTTATAACCACAGGCATAACCACAGAATATTTCAGCAGCCAAAGAAATCCTGTCCGAACAGATCACTGACACCTCCTCTGTGCTACATGCGTTTAGGAGATTATGAGCATCCAGCTCTTGTCTGGGACACCAGAGGGCTGCCGGAGACTGTCAGAGTGTGTCATGTGTCAGTAAAATCAGGACCCTTCAGGACTCAAACAGTGGCCACCATGAAAAGAAACATTTAATGCCATCAGCCACAGTAAATATTAACATGTTGTTTCAATTTATATATTATACATAAATGATTATGTGCAATTGTTTACATGATTTTGATGATTACGTCTGTAACTTTCACATAAATCACATAGTTCAGCAAGAATGGCTGTGAACATCTTAAGCAGAGTTGATCCAAAGCAGAGTAATATCTTTTTACTGGAAATTATTGTGGAACTAGCGAAATAAATGTAGTTAACAAATGCAGCAGAGAATGTAAAACTGTGGTCACTCTCTGTGGAACCTTTTTACTTCTGGTTGCTAAAAGCGTTTTTTATTAGTGGATGATTATGTGCAACAGTCAACATTTTGATTGATTTGTAGATTGACTGATTTGTTAATTAGAAAAGAAATGTAACTTGTGTTTGGTTGTCCTTAAATGGCTCTGCTTTATATTCATTTCAAAAGAACATTTAAAAAATGTATGAAAATGTGTCAATTCACTAAAAAATAAACAGATTACCATGAGATTGAGAGCACTCTTTTAAACAACAAAGAAATAAAGGGGAACATATACTTATTGTATACATTACTATATTTTATTATAGGATATTATACAAAACTAAGGCATTCATTTTAGAGGAGACACTGCAAGCAAAACTAAAGTTTTTTTTTTTTTTTCTTTAAGTGTTTCTTTTTTTTTTTTCAGTGGAAAGAAAATATCCAATAGAAACTGTTAAGCATGTGTAATTGAATAGATTGTCTATATCCTGAAGGTTTTTTACAGAGGGATTTGCTCATGTATGATTTAATGAGACATTTTAATTCTCCCAAAACTGGGGTTCTAAATATTTCTGTCCGTTCTAGGAATTTTAATGAAATTAGTGTGTATGTAATAATAAATAATGTCTCATTTGCATCTAAACCTAATATTTTAGAAAACTTGTAATACAATTTTTATTTTATTTTTTTACAAGTATCAGTGTAATCAATCAGCTTGTTTAAGTAAGGTTTGTTTTTTTTTTGTTTGTTTTTTTTTCCTTTTCCTATTTACCTGCAGTGTCTCAACTTAAATCTCCTCACCTAAAATGTCCTCCACCTTAATGTGACTTTGTAAAGTATTTAGGAAGTTTTCTCTCTTCCTGTATGAATTCTTAAACCTTATTCAGATTTATAATGGTGTCTCAAGAATGGTCAGATGATATTCAATGAGGAGCTTATTCAGTTTCACATATGCAGCAGACAGTCAGTATGTAGCAGGTAGAGTCCTTCACACAGCACAAAAGTCACCGTTGTCGCTTATTTAATACATAATCGTTTCTCAGTGGGTGTGAAGATAGGACGTCAGCTCTCCATTTGCAGATAGGAAAAGCAGGCAGGTTAGAGAGAGCAGTGTGAATATGGACAGGAAGATAACTATGCACTTAGGATGTCTATGAGGAAGATTACGTCCTAAACCGGTGGTGGTGGGGAAGGGATGTAATTGACCAGTAATCATTTTGTGTTGTCAGTGGGCTAGTCTAGTTTTTTTTTTTTTTTTTTTTGGAAGGACTGGTGGATGTAGGGTTATAGACTGATAGTGAAATCCATGTCTGTTCAATTCTGCCCTAGCACTTAATTTGGTAGAAGCGCTGGATTTTATCTCTCATCATGACCTTCCACATACTCACTGTGTCAGGGGTTAGTCCAGAGGAAACGCTGGAGATGGATCATCCCGGCAGGGGTTTAAGCAGAAAACATGGTGCTTGAGGAGATATCATACCGGGAGATGCTACAGAGAGGTCTACTCTCGCTCTCCAGCTGTCGCTCACAGCAAACTATGGCCAATCACAGTAGGCAAGCAGGCAGGCAGGCGGGCAAAGGAGTGTGACTATGGTTAGAGCACAGGAAGTCCTTTGTGTTCCAACACTGCTACTGACATTTTCAGTTTTGGAACACAGTTCAGATATTGCTGGAATCATGCTCTT
>JAUMHP010000057.1:613586-628077 GCA_032361065.1 Enteromius trimaculatus
TAGTTGTTGTCATATTTAGAACACCTTATTTTATTTAGTTTTAATCAGGTTTTGGTCTGCATGGTTTCACAGACAGGTTTAGACTAATTCAGGACACCTCCGTAGTTTAACCAGGATTTATAAGTGTATGCCATCTTGAGACAAAACAAAGGCATACTTCTATTTTAAGATTAATCAGTGCAGGTTTCGATTCATAATAAAATACGATTATTTCTAATTAAACATATGCATACAGCAGTATTAATTTTGGCAGTAAATATTTCTGTAATAATTGTTGTTATTTGAGAAACTTACTATACTTTTGCATTTCAGGACTTTGTACAAATCTAAATAGCAGTCGTCTATGTTTCTATATTCAAACAACAGCTTCGGAGTAAGTGCATTTATTCAGCAACCACAATTGAAAAAAGAAACAGAGATCTTATCGCTTTTCTGAGTGACTGCTTCATTTAGATCTAAACTCCAGCTTGCTCGTCTGTGTTTTCAGATCATCATCGACTGTGCTTCCGCAATGAAGCGCGAGCGTGTGAGCGTGGTTACCAGATTGCTTCAAATAAGCAAAAATAAAACAGGCAGAAAATGTATCCTTGTATCAACACTCGATTGATTCTGTGATTTGAACTCTTGATATCTGGCAACCACACACATGAACAGAGGCAAACAGAGCATGGCACGATATGTTTCTCCTTTTTTTGGCAAAAACAAAGAGAAGTTTTTAGTAAAGATTTTATTTTGTTGAATACATAGTCTCAACTCTTTTTTTGTTTTGCATGACGAAAAAAACTGCATTACGATATAGTCCTTATTGTCATCTCGTCTTGTCAGTTAGCATTTTTCATCATGGTTTACATTAATAAAATGAACTCTAACTGATTAAGCTTTGTATAATGTTATTCCAAGCATTACAACTTAGTTGAATCCAGGCTATTTTGTTCAGTTGTAAACAATAATTACTGGCAAAATAGCAGGATGATGTCTTTTGAGTAGCACAGTTGGCATGTCCGCTGCTGTCCTTGTTGGTCTGGGTTGGATGTGAAATGGTTAGAACCACTGGAAGCCATCAGAGTCTGTTAGTGTGGATAGTGCTGCTCTCTACCCACTGCCCAGGACCGGTCATGGCCACCAACACAACACACTAAGATCTGCCGGGCCGGGACACGGGGGGCTGACAGGAAGCATTAGACATGAGGGGAATCTAATGCTACCACACCTCTGCATGCAGTCACCCCTGCTACATGATCACAGCTCACTGCACAACAACCAATGACGAAACTCAATAGCAAAAGCTGCATTATTTTTTTATTTAATTTGTCTCCCCCCTCATATTTTCAGAGTTTTCAGTTTTAGACTATTTAAAACCTCATATTTTTCCTCTCTTTCAGTATTCTATTCTATTCTATTCTATTCTATTTATTTATTTATTAATTTTTTACCCAGTGCATTATTAAACATTTCTATAAAATAATGGAACTTCTTGCACGGGTTGCCATGTTGTGTTGAGTTTTTTGAGCTACAATCTATAAAAGTTCCCTTTGTTACAATCCAAAACATCTCTTTCATTTTGAAATACTGGGTAACACTTTATGTTAGGGATCAATTCTCATGATTTACTAGTTTCTTACTAGCAAACTAGCATTACTAGCATACTATTACTACTTATAAAGCTCATATTAATGCCTTACTCTGCATGGCCATATTCTACATCCCTTCACTTGACCAAATGTCTATTTTAACAACTACTTCAATTAATTAGAGGGTCCCACTTTATATTAAGTGTCCCTAATACCTGTGTACTTACATTGTAACTAGATGTGTATCTAGTGTGTAACCACAGTGTGACACTTTCACTTCACTAAGTACAGTACAGTATACAACAGAAATTACATAACTGCATTTTGTAACAGCAGTGTGTATACGAGTAATTGGAACAGGGGGTAATCAGGGGGTGTAGTTGGGTAGGTTTAGGGAAATGTAAAGTGGGTGGAGTTGGTGCACCTCTGTAATACCAGTGTATATACATGGTAACTGCCCACTTAATATAAAGTATAACATTCTGGACACCAACCACATTTTATATGTAAAGCCTAATTTACTGAGTAATTACTTGCCAAATCCATAGCAATTTTCTATTTAATATAAAGTGTAAGTATTTATTTACCAAAAAGTGCTGTTAGTCCTGTTGCACATTTGTACTTTCATTACCAAAAAGTGTTGTTACCAATGTCCTGTTACACATTTGTACTTACACACACAATTCTGAGGGTTGTTACATGTGAGAAGTTACAGAAATATTACAGCTGTAGATACTATGTACCTGTGTGTACTTACACTGTGGTTACATACTGCATACACATCTAGTTACTATGGAAGTACACAGGTATTAGGGACACTTAATATAAAGTGGGACCAATTAGAGTTTTGAGACAAGAGTCATACTTAATAGTGAAAACTGGTCCCTAAACTTAAGTGTGACCATAATGTGTCATATATCCTAGAGCTAATATATATTGTCCAATGGAAAGGAATGAAAATGACGTGACATGTGGCCAGGTATGGTTCCACAGTAGGAATTTGTGCTCTGCATTTAACCCAATCAAGTGCGCGCACACACACGCACAACAGTGAGAAGTGAACAACCAAACACACACTGTGAAAACACACCCGGAGCAGTGCCTTGCTCAAGGGTTTCACCACAGTCGTGGTATTGAAGGTGGAGAGAGCACTGGCTATTCACTACCCCCACCCACAATCCCTCCCGGACCTTGGACTCAAACCCGTCACCTTTGGGTTACAAGGCCACGACTGCCCCCCGATGTTGGTCAAACTTTAATTTATGGTACAGTTCTTACTATTAGCAAACCATTAACTATGACCTTTGACTCAAACTCCTAATTTGCTGCCAAATAATAGTTAATAAGGTAGTTGACAAGTTTAGGTATTGGGATTAGGGATGTAAAATATTATCATGCTGATCATGTGCTCTTTAAGTATTAATAAATGGCCAATGCCAGTAATAATAAGCAACTAGTTAATAGTACAATTGTGAATAATGTTATTATTGCAGCTGCAAGTCACTAGAGAAACCTTTGAATAATATAACACAATCCTTTAACAAAGCTAAACCCATTGAAGCAGGCGGTACCTCTGTCTTACAGGAAGTACCACCTAGAGGTGCCTCTTCTTATCCCATTGTGGGGGGACCTTGAGGTTTTATGGTAGCTCCTGATGAGCAGACAGTCAGTACCCTCCCATCTCTACAACTGCACACATCTCAGAGAGCGTTTAAAACAACAAAGCAGCGATGGGCTGCAGCTTCATCCGCAGGAGAGAGAGACGCCTCTTCCCTTCCTGCCTTTGAAGCTCCAAGGAGTCATTTAATCAATTATTAATCAAAGTGGCGTGTGGAACTCAAAGACACTCACTTATGCTGTAGATGCTGTAAGGGGCTTCAGAGAGAAGATTTCAATGTGCCATCATTGAGGTGTCTCTGGTTTTAATAAGGTGGTTTAAGGTACACGTGCACTCAGTGAAAGGTTCCTTTTAAGGTTGAGTTCTACAGTGGAAACACGACATGCCTGACTAGCGCAGATTAATGGGGTGTAAATGAGGATCTAGGTGTTGGAGTGCTGCAGAGTGAGAAGTCAAGAGTGGCTACAAAGCCTTGGGGGAAGAGGATGTCTTACACACAGACGAGGATGCTTTTGTCAATTAATGCAATGCTCAATGCACATGCTAAGCTTGATAGCCATGAGGAATTCAATTATGAAAGCTTAAACGCCAGTAATTAAGGCTGTGTGTCTTGGAAATGCATTATTTCATTTCAAATTTCAATGAAGCATCACTCAGCAGCAGTACTCATTCCAGATTAAAACTCGACTGTTTCTTAACATATGTTTACACATATCTGTACATCTGTTCAGTTAATTTGGATAGAAAAGCTTAGATAATTTGGTCTTGGATTTTTGTCATTTGATTGCAGGCAAATTTGAGCACAGTCTGAGACATAGTTGTCATCGTTTCAAAAGTTTTATTGGAAACAGCTTGAAATTACTGCTGTCTTTTTCTCAGGAGAAACATCTGAGAAGAAGGAGACTTGTTAAAGGTGATGGTAACACTTAATTTAGACATTCTACTGACATTAAAAACACTGTTTTTGATGGGTCCACAACACACAACATACTGACTATCAGAAACTTTGTAAGTATACAGCATGTCAACTTATTCTACTAATTGGGCCATCGACCAGCAGATTTGCCTGGCCTCTCATTTCGAGCCGCCTCTACAGGGGGTCCCAGAAGGGAAGTTGTATGTCCCAGCATCCCAGTGCACTTCCCTTTGGACACAGTTCACCAGGTCCCAGACTTTGGACACCCAGGCATCCAGCGTACCCTCTCGCACCTCCAGTCACATTACTGGTGGTCCAGTATGACCAGCGAGGTCGACAGGTACACCAGAGGTTGCTCAGTCTGTGCCATGTCTAATACTCCACGACATTTTCCCGCAGGAAAACTCAAACCCCTTCCAGTTCCCCGGCAGCCCTGATCCACATTGGAGTGGACTTTGTCACAGATCTCCCAAGCGCCGAAGGGTTTACCTGCATTCTAGTGGTTGTAGATCTATTCTACAAGGCCTGCAGGTTGGTCCCTCTCAAAGGGTTACCTACTGCCCTCTCCACAGCCATGTCTATTCCGACATGTTTTTTAGGAATTATGGTCTGCCCGTGCAGATTGTCTCTGACCGGGATCCCCAATGTATCTCCTGGGCATGGAAAGCTTTCTTCAAAGGGGAGCCGTCGAAGGTTCCAGCTGTGGACCACTGGTTTCGTGAGAGCTAGAGGGTGTGGGACTCAGCCCATATCCATCTACAGCAGGCAGTGCGGAGACTGCTTCGCGGTCTCTTCGCGGACGCCCGGTGCTCTCAGCTACTGTACATCGGCCTTTTCGAGGTACAGAGGCAGGTCAATGAGGTCACCTCGGCGGCAGAGTGGCCGCTTGGAATATCTGGTTGACTGGAAGGGATACGGGCTGGAGGAACGGGGTATTGGGTAGTCCTTGATGATATTCTAGATATTCTAGATGATATTCACTGTAGAAGGGTGTCCCAATCACCAGCGTTCTAATCCTCTGCACCTGTCACCTGCAAACAAGCTCCACTTCAGATTTATCCGGTCTATGATTCACACCATGGATCTTAACCAGACTAATCTCTTTGTGCTCTCTCTCTCCAGAAGTATCACTGTGCTATGTGTTGTACGTTCACAGTTCCAGACCTCCACCGCTTCTTTGACAACCCGCTCTATTGTTTTTCCACTCCACTGACATTCTGCCATTGGCAAGGACCTGGTTCTCTTCACCTAACTCTACCTGGATCTCCCTGACCTCCGTCCTCACTCCTACCCTCCTGTGTTTTCCCCTAGCACTGTCAAAAATACCTCACTCTGACTAATTCCTCTGTGTCTCTATAGTGTGTGTTGTGACATTCAGAGCATTCAGGTTCACCTTCCAACAGGATAATGACTCTAAGCACACAAGAGTGTCTTAAAGAAATGTCACAACCTGGGATTGAACTCAAGCAAATATTTTTGGAGAAACCTGGACCTGGTGCATCTGCCCTCATACAACTTGACAGAGCTTGAGAGTTCAAGAGGTGAAGACGAGAAGAGTGGCAGATAATTGCCAATAAGCAAAGCTTGTTGCATCAAACAAAAAACAAACAAAAAAAAGACATGAGACTGTAAAGGTGCTTCAGCTAAATATTTAGTTTACTAGAATACTTATGCAAAGTGCGTGTATATATATATATATATATATATATATATATACATTTACAAAGTTGTGACAACTGTTTTTGCTGTGCAGTTATGGTGTGTGGAGTGTAGGTTGTAAAAGTAATTTAAAGTAGTTTAACATAAGGCAGCAACATACCAAAATGTGAAAAAAAATAAATAAATAAATAAAAATTAAACTTCGGCAAGGCATTGTGTTTTCTTCTGTTTACATAAAGAATGATGATAAAAAAATTATACACTTTATTACACACTTAATTTAGATCAAGAATTGTCATTTATTCTCAATTTAGGAGGAATAATTAATAGAAGATCTCAACTGTTTCAACAATACTGTGTCATTGAAATGTCTTCAAAAGTTATAGTACAGTATCATTTTGCTGGCATCCTGTTATGGAACGATGTAAACTACATTGCACACAGCAACAGTGGCTCATAACACTGCAGAGCACAAGGGCGATGAATGAAAGGCTGTGAAAAAGTGTTTATCAATGCATTGGCATTACTCCCCAGGCTCACAGGAGCACAACAGGAGTTAGTTCATTTGATAGAATTGATTCCGGGGGTCACTTTATGGGGCATGAATCCCTCAATTTCATTTATGAATAAAAATGGCGCCTCTTGCAACTCAATCCAAGCATTCCATAAAAAATTCATCTGTTTTCTTTCAGATTTTTTTCCGCCATTCTGTCAGTCTTTTAGTGTTAGACAAATTGAAGTGCGCGCTCAGAGGGAGGCCAGCAGTAAGCGGAGAATCCATTTGCCCAGTCTATCCATCAGTAGAGAGCAGAGTGCCGACGTTCAAAGACGGCAGCCACAATACAGGTGACACCGGGTCAGTCTCTCTTCCTGTCTATCACCTGCATGATGGGATTGTTCTCAGTGGAGGAGAAGCTCTGTGAAGCTCAGGATCTTTTTGTGATGGTCATATCTTCTGATTGATGGCTTCATGGCTAGGGCCAATGTGGCCTTTTTAAATAATTTATGTTGCAATTGCTGTGGACAAACTGCTTTATAACAGGAGTTGTTATTTTTACATTGACTCCACAATCAATAGTTTAAAAGACATCAGACCTGGACTAATGAACTTCTTAACAAGCTCTCTGGGGGCTAAAAATAATTACTCTTCAGCCACTGACCACCAAAAGGACAAATCTATTCTCATCTTCCAACATAAAACCTGTGAGCAATGGAACATAGGCAAGTTAAACTGATTGATTGATTGATTGATTGATTGATTGATTGATTGATTAACTGAGAGATTTGTTTTGAAACCATTTTACTTCATGTATTAATCAATTCTATCAAGCCATCCATCCCAAAAGGCTATATTGCATCATACTTCTGTAAAACCGTGCTATCACAGAAAATGGAGACAGTGTGAACTCAACATATATCTGAAGTGATGCATGTTCACAAGAGACATATTCATCTCGAAGGAAATGTACAGTGTTTTGTGATATGCTCGGATTTTCATTTTGCGATAAGAATGGTGTCAAAGACAGGCAAATTTTTCTCTGTGCAGCCGTACAGTAGTCCTGAACCTCGTAAATCAAACCCTGTATTCGCCCTGCTTTTAACCAAGTGACAAATTGGCCAAACAATACTGCTTGAATTCTTATTAAGCTTGATTAATTCATATCATTAGTTAATCACACAACAGCTCATAAAATATAGTAAATTAATTTCTATAATGTGATTAATTTGTGAAACACTTGAATTAACATCAATAAATCAATTGGTGAATCAATTACATTACCATTTTTAAATACAAAGTTAATAGTGTGCTTTAACTAGTGCTGTAGAAGTGATCATCTATCATGCAATATTAGAGGGCCAGAGGGAGCAGCTCAGATGTTCAATGATCTGAAGGCTTTACTGCAGTCTTTCAATGGGTCAGAGCATATTGGAGTCAGGAAGTCTGGAGTCTGTGCTCCACTTAAAGTGGTAAACAAACACTTTTACTCACTTTTAGCTTCATGGAAAAATAGTCAATAGAGTCAATTATGGTTATTGTCCAAAATTCAATATGCAAGTCAATAGATGTCTCAAACTCCTTCTTGCATAAGAAAATAAATAATGGTGACTTTACTTTACTTCAAAACAAAAATGCAAGATGCTATTTTCATTAAATGTGAATAGAAAAAAAAAAGAATGGTTATGTGGGTGAAAAAAGAAGGTTTAAAGTACACTTTTTTTTTTTTATTTAAATCTTCCACATCTTATAAAGCCAGACAACATTACATTTAAATGTACAATACAGATTGTAGCAAAGCACTGAACAATATCAAATAGGAAAACAAGAGAGAACCAAAACCCCATCCATGAGAGAATGGAGAAAAAACAAACCTTGGGAGAAACCAGGCTTAGTTGGGGCCAGTTTTCCTCTGGCTGGACACCCAGCATTTAATTTCTAGTTAAATGTTAAGCGCATGTCAGATTGTGCAAAGGACCAGTGAGTGTGTGTTTGCGTGCATTTGGTTCCGGCGATCTGTCCATGGAGCTCATCTAGGTGTTCCGGTCTCCGATGAAGATCATCTCTTTCTGCTGACACACCATCTGATCTGGATACAAACTGAGAAAATGGAATAAGAGAGAGACAGACTATTATTAGCATAGATGCCATTCTTTTTACAATGTAGCAAATCCATTGTGTGTTAAGGGGAGTGTCCCCAGTTCCGGCTGATCTAATTAATGCAGCCTAACAATCCTTTAACGGATTTGATTAATATATGTGACCCTGGACCACAAAAACAGTCTCTGGGATATATTTGTAGCAATAGCCAAACATACATTGTATGGGTCAAAATTATTAGGATAGTAAGTAAAGATCATGTTCCATGAAGGTCAATTTCTTACCAAAAATATATTAAAACTTCATTTTTGATTAGTAATATGCATAAGATATTAATTTTGACACTTATATAATATAATATTAATCTTAATTTTGGAAACTTACCACTTAACTTTTGTTGTCCATGGTCACATACAGTATGTGTATTAGTGTGTTATGTGTAAAAAAGATGTGTATTTAATCTAGATTTAAATGATAATTTTGCTACTATTTCTGCTTGGACATGTTACACATATGTAATCAATTAGTATTAGACATTTTCATTTAGCAATTTTTACAGCATTAAAATTGGTATGCCATTTACATTTTAAGATTATTGTTTGTAAATGGCAAATTTAAATAATATTATTTACATATATATTTTTACATGGAAGAGGTGACTTTTATTATATGTGACATTGTTCTGTCATGCAGTTAAGACGCTGTGTTCACGGGATCAACCACAAAAGCTGATACAAACCCTGACAAGTCAGACCTCCACCTGCAGACAAAGTAACATTAAATATACAGTTAGTTCAACACAGTCTGATGACCAATTCATACTTATTCATATGAGGTGCCAAATTCATACGACCTCACTCGTTCAATTTTGTGTGATTTGTCTAAATACTTATACAGGTTTTGAACTGTTGTTGGAATAATCAAGCCACACAGGAGGTAAAAGAACAGAGCAAAGAGTGATCGACTGTGAACAAGAGTCTTCACCATTGTAGGAAAGGATAACACAGCTCTTAGCTTACATAGCAATCTCAGCAGCAGCTTGGCTTACACAGTCACTACATGCAGTTTACGGCCCGCACTCTCGTTAATAGTCCTGCTCTCCACCGCAGCTGTCCGATCTCTGATGTTCCCAGCAGGCAGGGGAGAGAAGACGCTGGCAGAAGGAAATGTCACCTGATGAAAGGAGAGAATGTTCTTCTAACTTTGGTTAAGGTTCAGGTGAGTTAAGCTTGATTGGACTTTGTGTTTGTGCCATTGGTCCTTACGAAAGAACGGCAGTGGGTTTGACAGGTCCCTGTTTCTACGCCGTCTATGTATACAGGGGATTTCGTCGCTCAGAAGTGAGAGGAAAAGGTTAGAGGGACTTGTTCTCAGCTGTGAGACGGGAGTGAGTGTGCTGCTCTAATTGCTGCTGTTCAGATGGGGGCAGGGCTACATGATACTTCTCAACACACACCGTTCCGCTCGAAGCTTGCAGGGTGTTTTCACATGAAATTCAGCACTTTAGTCTCCACACTTTTCTGTGGAAATCCTTGAATTCAGGTCCAGAATGTAAAATTGCAAATTAGAAAAAATATATGGGACTTTGCCAATGCTATACATTTCAGGATAGCATTCACCAACTTTCTGATTGTTGGCTGCAATGGAACTCTTTACTTTAAGACAAATCAACATACAACATTTTTAGCAATTGTTATCTGTAAAGTACAGCCATTACATCTATAAACATATTGATTTCTTTCATTTATTGTCAAATGTATTTATTTATTTTTTACCACAACTTTACACTCATTAAATTCCTAATTAATAGTTCAGGTATTGGGTACGATTAGGGATGTAGAATGAGGTAATTAATTACTACTAATAAATGGCTAATATTCTAGTAATATGCATGCTAATATGCAATTAGTTAAGAGACCCTAAAATGAATTGTAACCATTTAAGATATCTACAATATGGTCATGCAGAAAAAAAAATAACATTAATATGCACTTTATAAGTGCTAATAAACACCCAATGCAGTAGTAATATGCATGCTAATAAGCAACTGACTAATAGTATGAACTGGTCCGTAACTAAATTTTTACCCAACATTCTTTAAGGCTTTTTACAAATCCACAATCTATGTATTGGTGCTTTATAGAAAAAAAAGAAACCTATAAACTGATCTGAAGAGTCTGTAAATAATGCAACATTTATAAAAATATAATACAAAATAAAATTTGTATTCTGAAGAATAGTCTGCAAGAATCAAAGGAAAGCTTATTACAAAATCCATTCAGCTTCATCTACGCATCACATATTCAGCGCATGAAACACCTCTAAATGAATTTTATAGAACTGCACTGATGTCTTAAATTGCATTCTCCAAAAGAAAACAGAAATGCTTCACAGGAATCAAAACGCTTACCAACTTGAAACAATCTGTAATTATTGAGGTATTAAATCAATTCATTCCTTTGCACCAACAGTTACGCAATGCTTCAGAAAATAATTTGCCATGTAAATCTATTCTGTCTCACAGACGACAGAGCGTAGTGCCTGAACCCTAATGACAGCAGCCTGGAACTCGCACCCAGTAAACAAAATGTTTAGCAGAGGGAGGAATATTAATTATCACGTTCATAAGTGTGGTATCATGGAAAGCTCTGTTAGGAGAGGGGACGGGAGGAGAAAGGGGTAATGGTTTTTAAAGAAGGGGGGGGGTTATGTGCCATTTATGAATTGCAATAGGTGCAACGAGTCTCTCTCTAACCCCTCCTCAAGGGAGGGGAGAGAAAAAGAGAGGGGCGGCTGAATTTATTCTGTTAAACCCCCGCTGATTGCTGGGAAGGTAAAAGAACCAATGGCGGCATCAGTGGTTTAATTTAAAGTGTGTTTCTCACTAGACTGCCCACAACACTTAATTAAACTCTCCTGTTTTGGCAATGACAAATGCTGCCGAGCAAGAGGACGGCAGGCAAGCTGACGGAGGCCGCTGTAATTTCTTTCATGTGCAGCGACAGCCAGATTCAGGTCAGAAAGTGGAGAATTAAAGAACTAAACAAGATTTCTGCTCACTGAGGGCCCCGCGACAGGCTTTTCTTTCACATGAATACTCTCTCTTTATTTGCCCTCATTTAACGGGAGTTTTGTCATAGATTTATGGGGCTTGCGGAAACGCGGCATGTTTGCATAGATCTTGCTTTGCTCCGCTGTGCTTCCCATTTTCGCCTCACTTTGGAGGAGAATTTTCAGCCTGTCAAAGCAGCAAAAGTCAGCGCTGTTTCGTACCTTACAATGCTCCGACACGTTGCGAGATTACACTTTATATTGTAGATTTATATATTAAAAAAAGAGAACATTCTGGTGAGAACATGCAACTTTTGTTCCTCTGCGGGGACATTTGTCATTCGGTCCCCGAAGAGTGAATTGCGGGCTGCGGTAATCACGCACGCCGTGTGTATTGCCTGAACATCAGCATGACGAGCCTTTAATACAGTCTGGACTTACATACTGTACGATGGCATCTACTTTACGGAAAACAGAAACCCATTTACTACAGCTCAACAGCTTATTTGGTTGTGACACAGCCCCAAATCCATCATTCGTGCATTTCCAAAGAGTGCTTGAAAGTCTGCTCCGCTGCAGCCCTTAAGAACTCAAAGACTGAAAGCAGCCGTGTGAAATAGACTCACCGTGGAGCACAAAACCTGCCACGCTACTGAAATACAAACACATTTATGCCTGTGAGGCATTCTGTAATGCAACATGCACTTTCCTCTCTCTTATAAAGTTGTTGTACTCAATGATATTAGGGCGAAAACATTATTTTCTTCTAGACGTGGCAGTGTTACTGTCTACAGATTCGTTCAGCTGTATTAGTGAATTTGTTGGGAACTAAAGTCACAATACTACACTGAAGTAGCAGTGTTGTAAGAACAAATGTATTGGTTGTTAAAAGTTTACAGTATATCTAGACTAAGCTGCATTTTATGCTTTTGTTGGACAATGCCTAAATAGCTTTGGTCAAGTAATTAGTCTGCCTAACGGTGCATGATATTGTTCGCTAGTGTCAAGCTACATATCAACAAGTCCAATTTTGGGATAAAGATCATTAGACGTCTGATGTCTGTTGCACTGACGAGCCCATTGGATGGTCTTCTGAGCCATATAATTAGACTAATGATGGGGTGACTGAGTTTCACAGGCTGTATTAGAGAACTGATTAAGAGTGCTTGATCTGTGTAATCTTACCAGGAACAACCTTCCACAACTGACTATCGAAACAAGATTTTTTGGGTGATCGCTTATTCATCAGAATAAAATATAATAATTCACACTATTCTCATAATAAACATCTCATTTTTCCCTCTCTTGATGATCAGTAAAATGTTCAGAAAATTCTGATAATGGTGCAAAAGGTCAATATAAATATTACATGAACATTTTATATTCATCTGCAATTTTTGCAACATTGTCTACTGTCTACTAATTAAAAATAGCTTGTTAGGGGGATTAATCTAAATTAGAATACCTATAATTTAAATAGTCACCTTATAAATGACACCTTTTAGGGTGTGACAATTTAAAGAAATATTACATTAGTTGTGTACATTAATAAACATCTATATTATTCACATGATTATTACTGTTTGGAGGAAGTCATACTACCTTTAGCAGTAAATGACAATAACAATAGCAAAATTACTCTGGTTTCTCATAGATAGATTCTATATAAACTAAAAAAGAAAGAGAGTGAAATGAAGAGAGCTTGTGGGTGAATTAATGTTTTGGTAAATGACTGTGAGGAGTCAGAGAGAGAGAGAGAGAGAGAGAGGTATCTGGTGGAGTTAAGCGTGCAGCACTTTTTGTGTTCTCCAGCGCAATCCATTAATCATAGCACAGTGCAACAGCCATATTCTTCTGTGTAGTGGCTGTACTTTCATTACAGGAGCCTAATTAAATAGCTCTGTGAACTGGAATCTGAGATTCCTCTGTTACAGATTATCATTAATTATGGTGAAAGAGCTGGGAGATGTTGGACTCAATTATACCCGGCTCAAGGCTGGCATGCTGTGATTCATGGCCCTCGCCTGCACACCGACGCTTCTCCACCGCTTATCACACCATCCCACTTCTGTAAATTGGGCACTGCCAGCCGGCACACAGAGAGCCATGGGCAGCGTACTTCATTACAAACATGTTGGAGAAGCACAGACCAATTAAGGGTCACAGATTTGCTGGGAAGGACAGAGAAAAGGATTATTACTGTGTGTGTGTGTGTGTGTGTGTGTGCACATGTGTGCATGTCTTACTATTAAACAATCCAAAAGAATTGCTGTGTGCGCCTGCATTTGTCTTCTTTTTTTTTTCTTTAATTAGTCTATTGCATGGAATAACATCACCTGAAGCTTTGACATGATGCTAAGTACCTTGAGCTAAGCCTCAGATACACATAAATAGATGTCAATTGTCATTTTCTGAGGGGATATTTCTTGTGCCGCTGTGATTTTCTGGCAGTCTTTGGAGGGAATAGTTTCCCCCAAAATTTGAATGATGTTATTGTTGATCCTTATGCCATTCCAACCCTGTATGACTTTACTTCTTTTGTGGAAAACAAAAGAAAATGTTTTGTTTCCGGAAATGTTTTATGAATGCATGCAACAACCAATAACTGACAAGCTCTGATAAAAAAAAAATAACTAAGCACAATAAAAACAGAAAACTTTTGTGCTCAGGTGTTCACCTTATCCTTAAAAATATATGGGCATCAAATATATAATTTTTAATAAATATAACTGCATTTATGTTGTTATGCTGTTGCAAATGGAAGCCATACACTGTACAATTTTCAGTTCAAGTATTTATTTATTTATTTATTTTTGTAGAGACAAGCTTGGTTAAATTGCTGTATTTATTCATTTAAACAGAGGAATCTGATTGATTATCATGTTTGATGTTATTATTATTATTATGTTTTTTTTTTTTTCTTTTCTTTACAGTCTTCCCTGCAAAGTTAATGAAATGCTGTATAAGTTTTGTAAAAAGTCAGGTAAAAGTGAGGCTATTGGTGTGTGTGTGTGTGTGTGTGTGTTGAAGGGTTTGAAAACCCATTGGAGTAATAAGATGTAAGAGAAACTTAAGTTCTG
>JAUMHP010000057.1:637176-657065 GCA_032361065.1 Enteromius trimaculatus
ACAGAGTGATTTCAAAAGAGCTGTTTATGACAGGGTAAAATTAGCGTTTTTAAAACTATCTTTGAGAAATTTTAAAAAGAAGCATATTACAAACTTTCCATTAAGACCCTAAATAATCATATTAGCTTGTGGAAAACTGGGTTCGGATGACCCCTTTAAAGGGGTTTACAGTAAGAGCATTGTCTACTAGTTTATTTTGCCACTTTTCAGTACACCACATTAAGTATGCCAACTTGTACTGCAAGACTTTGAATGTTAAAGTGCAAATTAACAGCTGACTACTCATGTGGGTTTGCTACTGTTACAATTAAAGATCATAGCAAGGGTAAAAACATTGGCAGGATGTAAGCAACACAGCTAAAAAAAAAAAAAATCATTGTTTAAGTAATAAAGAGCATAGTAGATAGGAAAAGCAGAGATACACTCATACACTATATGCAGGCAATTAGATATAGAATATAGGCAATTAGAGTCTAACGAATGCAAATAAAATGGAACATTCACACAATGCATTCACATACGGGATACCTTTATAATTGCGTAATCATAGCATAACATTGAGAAAATGTCTTTGAGTGTACGTGACGTGTATTGCAAGTGTGGACCCAGACCACTAGTCTGGTTAGGCCATTGGTGGCCGGCATGGAGGTCTCCTGCTTCTCTTTGGAATGTGTTTGAAGTTTGACGTAGACTGGAGAACAAATCTGTTTAGCATCCTCATGATAATGGGGGGAAACCACTGGCAATTAAGCATCCATATAAATGTAGAATGTGGGTCCAGGTCTGTAATTTATATGCAAATGTCAAAGGCTAAAATGGTCTCTTAAAGACCTAGAGTCCAAATGATCATCTGTGATCTTAAGCAGATGCTACAGTGTGCAGATCTTTATGTGTACTGTCTACACGTGTGTGTGTGTGTGTGTGAAAAAGCGGAGGGACGCAGGTGCACCCCCATCTGTACACTCCACAGTAAAGAGGGCAGCTGCTGTGAATCAAATATTCCCCCACGTCTCTGCAGCCTAACTCAGACTAATCACTTGTACGTCAGCAAAGCCACATAGAGGTGCTCTCACAAGGGACAGGATGAGGAGAAGAGAGAGATGAAGAGAAGGATGAAAGGGAGATGTAAAGAAAGGCGGATGTGTGGATAGAATGTACTGAAAAGAACATTAGAAGAGAAGATTAAGGGATGACTAATGATTGGTAATTATCTAATGAGCTCTCAGTCACCCATAAATGATTTGATTACTTTATATTAAAAATTTAGAAGTACCATTTACTGAAAACATCTAGATTGCACACACAACGTTTATTTTTGATCTGAGCTTTCACAAAATATCTAATATTTCTATGTTGATTTGAAAAAGTACAAATACTCTTGGTACAACATTGAACATTGGTACAAAATCATTGATTTTAAAGTGTGCGTATTAGTACCTAGTTTTTACATAGTACATTTTGAAAGGGTAGCACACCAGTGTACCTTTTTTCTGGAAGTGTATAATAATTTTGTAATGATAATGCATAACAAACAGTAAACAAACAGGACAATTTTCTTTGTTATGGAAGTTAATTATGGTTCCTTTTTTATGCAGCGGAAATCATGCCACAGGACAACAAGATACAATAACATAAGAAGCTTTAGGGAAAATGCCAGATATCCGCCTGTTTCATATGTTGAGTCTTGAGCCAAACACCTGTGCTTCTATTGGAGTGAGTGATTCAGTTTTCTGTTTGATCTTTTGTGAATGGAAACTACTTTCAGTGCTTTCACTGGCACTTGATAAGAGAAATCCTGCTTGATAAGAGATGTAAAAGCAAAACACGTTTAGAGGGAAAGACTCTTGATGCAACGTTTGTCTCTATTGCATTTCTGCACTATTCCACCTAATTCAGGAGATACCAAATGGGTAATTCAAATTCTCTGTCTAAAGGACAGGCAGAGCTTAATCAAACATGTGAGAAATGTTATTTGGAACATTCGCAGCCCAAATAGATTAGAAAATTTAAATCCATGCAAGTTTCACTCAGCAGTAGGTCAGCAAGGCAACAACAGTCGCATTTAGCCCCTGACACAAAGTCAACATTCTAAATTTAGCCTTGAACATTCAGAGCTGTCCTCAATGAAATGACAAATAGAGCTTTTATGAGTGCAAATGAATGGCTGACACATCAAACTATTGGCAGGGAGAGGAAAAGTAATTTTAGTGGAGTAATTTTAGGAAATAGCAACTCTTAGATGGAGTTAACTTACATGAATTATCTGCATTTAAAAGACACTTTATTGCATTTCTGATGGTAGACATTTCTTCATATGAGAAAAAAAAAAAATAATGTAAAGATTTCAAAAATGCTGTGCCAGCTATATGTTAATATACAGTTTAAATTAGTATTGCATTCATTTCAAATGTTGCCGTAACATGCCTGTGAATGCTAAACATAAATACTGTAAATCTTTTGGATTTTATTGGTATATAGATAATTAACATGCAAAGAAATGTTGTTTGTCACTTAGATTAAAAGTATGGCTATTTATTATAGTTTACAGTTCATGTTTCAGTAAATTGTACAGAAATCCCCCACACCCTTCCTCATTCAACAACCAAATTAGAAACTTACTAATAACTATTATTTTATAACATTTTTTGTCATTTTCCGGTACCAATATCTCAGCCTATGTTGCACCTATGTGCATCAGACTTTCCAGTTATACACTCACTAGTATTCTGAAGATATTTATGGAGGGATTTGTTAATAAATAATTTATGTGACATTTTAAAGAAAAAAAATAGGCAAAAATCGCTATTTTTAAGGCTATGGATGGTATATTTTGATTTCCTAGGTAATGAAAGCAGATATCCTAAAATCCCTGTAATATCCTCTGTAATATTTTTTTCATTTTGTGTATAAACAAATAATTTTGCCTCTGGCATTATCTTATATTCCGATATAGGATGGGTTGTTTCACTGCATCGTCTCTGTGTTTGTGGGACTCAAGAAATACAGTACGCATGTGAGTGCTGTGAAATGACAGCAGACTGAGAAGGAGTTTTCTGATATTTCCTGTATTGAGAAAGTTTGTTGCTGTTGTTATAGCTTGAAAGTTGGACCATTTTCCGCTCTAACACTCCAGGATCACAGCGATTAAAGGTCTAAGTGGATAAGGAATATTATCCATCTCTCAATAGACATACTGTAGCAAACATGTCATTACAACAATCCAGCTGGTCCTGAAATATAGTATTATTTAATAATGATAATGAGCTTCATTAATATAATAATGAACTAATTTTTTATATGCTGATGGGGGTATGAGCAATTTACAATTCAAACACGTCCCCAATGTCATATGCAGGCCACCCTGCTGAAATTACCAGCCACTAATAGCAATGTTTCCTAAGAATGACCCAGCTCTGAAATCAATAGAACTAATTAACAAACTGTTCATTAAAGATTGGTTGACTGGTTTTATAGACAACATTTAATTGGGTATTGTTTCAGCCTCACTCCTCATTCTTTTCTTCATTGATAATGACCGCAGGACTGCTACGGAAAGTCAAAATGATTAAATAACAAAGCCAGCAATAAAAAAAGAAGTGATTGAGAGGATGATAGTGAGGGCCCGGCCTGCCAGAGTGACTATTTAGTCATTAGACTATTTAGTGCCACTGCTTCTGGCTGGAGTGAAGCTCAATCTACCTGTCATCTGTTCATCTTATACAGCAGCGGTAATCTATAAGGGTGCAGGTGTAAAACACTCAAGTGACAGCTCTCTTTTTTTTTAATGATGCTGTGGCTAATGGATGAAAGTGCAGGGATCTCCATGGCAATTCAGGCCAAAAAATATCTCTTGGGAGAGAATTGCTCAGTGAGGGTGCATTAACAGGATTCAGACACTACCACTTTAAAGGATCAGCCAATCAAGGCCTCTAATGCTCGGTTCTACTTCACTGACTGCATAGACGCCCGGCATCACATTCGAATCCTGAAAGAAAAGGCAGCAGCGGTGGTGATGGAGGAATAAAATTAACCTTCCTTTAAATCCTTTTCAATAAGGCAGAAGATGCACTTAAGTCCGGGGTTATTAAAGGGTTTAAGAGGCAGAATCGGATATTTCATTTCTTGATTTTTCACCTGACTTATTATGAAGTAATAATTTAATAATGTGAATAGAGTGGATTACTTTGAGTCCTAATGTCCTGAACGCACATCCAAGACATTTTTCAAAGTCCCTGTCAAGTAATCTGCGTTAGAAACTAGTTACTGAAAAATTGAAATGTACATTACTCAAGGTGAAGTGTGTCATTTCTGCACCTCAGTGTGAAATGTACTGTAATCACAAAATATCATTCACTAAATGAGTGTTCTTTAAATAAAATACTGGGTGGTATTGATGAAATGAAAAATCCATTTAATGTTTTTTACAGTTGTTAGGTTGCAACTGGCACCCTATTTTTGAAGTAATCAAACTGAAATGGTTAACGCATATGAGGCAGGGATAGGATAGGTGACTGTTTTAACAAAAAAACAAAAAAAAAAATACACACTTTACCTGTAGCGAAATATGTATTATTTGACGTTCCAAGATGCATAAAAAAATTTGTGTTGAAATCATAGGTCAGTTTGCTGAATGTTTATATAGATTTTTGAGCCATTCAGTTATTGCTCTGTTACAGTGAAAGAAACAGTTCATCCAAAAATGAAAATTCTGTTCAAGTCATTTCACACTATGAGCATTTTCAGCTTGGAATATAGTATACATTCATCTTTTAGACTGTTTGGTATCACTTACAATTATACTCCACTATACTAAGATGAATGTTTTAGAAGTATGTTAGTATATGTTAAATAACTGCATGAGAAATACTACTTAATTAACGATAAATAATTGTTTCTTAACACGTTATTACAAGTAGTCTATTGTTCCAAAACATTAACAAAGATTAAATAAATACTGTAACAAATGTATTGCTTATTGTTAATACACATATTGGAAAGGTGTTATACCATTGTTTGTTTGTTTGTATATTTTTATTTCTTCATCCATTCTTTTAAAAAGTACATCATCAACTTTTTGCAAAGCATCTTCTAGTTCATCAAAATAAAGCAAGACAGCATTTTAAACCACTTTAGGGAGATGGGAGGAAAAAAAAATGCTATTTGTTCGGGTGAACTAAGAGGAAGTGACACATATCAGCTTTTCCAAACTGATTTCTCTAAACCCCCTCTTTCTAATACTTTCAATATATATTAAAGTCATAAAAAGCTTACCACAGTCAAGTATAATTGATAATTCTCAATAATGTTTGTTCTGTGTTCAACAGCTTTACTATTCTAAATAATTACTTAACTAATTAAGTTTTTTTATGCTGTAAGAGGATTATTGGCATTACTGGTCTACCAGTTAGCAACCATGCATGGGAAAAATCCAAATAAAGCATGTTTGAACACTAAAAGAAGGAATTTGTGTAAGTCTGAACATCTATTTATCACCTTTGTTAAGTTAAACATGCATTGTAACAAGCTCGGTTAGCAGGTAGTATGGCAAACAAAGCAACAGTGTGACTTGAATAACTCCTAATTAGCCATGTAGGAGGAACTGTCCGCTACATCGCCATATGGCTTAGAAAAATGAATATTTGCTAACATTTCCTTGGCAAATAAATATGTACAGCTTGTCATGCCATCAGAGGGAGAGAGATATTTTAACATGCACTTGAGGGTGTCATCCGTACCAGATTGTGCTTGTAGTAACAACAACCTGAAAGAGTCTGTTCACTGCATGTGAAGCCACCACAGGAACAGACGTTTTGAATTACGTTAACCTACTTCATTGGTACTGCATATATGGTTTAAATCTCTCTATATATACATGCTTAACATCTCAGATTATATGAGGGCCTTTTTGGCAGCAGCTGAAAAACACAAGTTCTTCTACGTGAAACGATCAGAGTTCATCTTTCTGAGTTTGGGGGGCAGATGTCCATCCATGCGGCCTCCTCCCCCAGCCAGTCTTTGCAGTTTCGGTGGCAAGTCTGCAACCGATTTGCTGATGGCCTCTGTGGCCATTTTAGTTGTCTTGGAAACGTGCTTTTCCTCTGAGATCCCTGGCACAGAACTGATGCGTTGGAGCTTCATGGGCAGTTCGCCAAGGCTGTATGTCATTTCTGATGTGGTGGAGCTCATTCTCAGGAGCTTCCTGGGCAGCCCGTCTCTACCTGTCATCTTCTGCACCTTGGTTGGTAATTTGGACGTGCTCTCTGTATCCTCCAGCAGTTCCAGGCAGTCCAGGGAGCTGTTCTTCTCTCCGCTGTTGCACAAAGATGGGGCCATGAGTGGAGAGGACATGAGTAAGGCCTCGTCCTGCTCTTTCGCACTGTAAGGAGGTGTGGGAACCTCAAACGTGGCATGGAACTGTGAGTAATCCACTTTAAAGAAGCCCTCCTCCAGAGATATGACCGGGAAGAATCTGTGGCCCCACAGCACCTCGTCCTCTGTGTACGACGTTCGCGCTTGACAAGTCATGCCTATCGGAGAAAATACATGAAAAGGGACAGATGGAGGAATGAATAAAGCGGTCAAAGATTAATCAAGCTAACACAATTGAGAAAAGCATTGTACCATACTTCTTTATTACTGTTGTTTATTATCATGATAGTTCATCATAATTCTTTATTAGTACAGTGCAACACAGTATCTTCACATGATCTTCACAAGATTTTATTTTTTCCTAGCCCTAGTTATTAAAAATGTATTCAGTTTGAAACAATAAAATTAAACATCACTATATATACGTGGCTCTAGGCTGAGGATACAGTAATCGGTTTATCCTTAAACTTCTGACTTAAATAAAAATAAATGCTACAGAAAGTGCATAACGTAAATCACTTTTTTCTAATTATTCTGTTTGTGCATTTGCATCCTTTTTTTCCATACACTACACTTATGTTGTGTATGACCAGGTATTTTATAACTCATAATAAATTCAGCAATAATTTACTTATAAGATGATTTCTTAAATATCTTTGCATATATAAGCATATAATATGCAATTGTGATTTGTTTTGTCATAGACAATATATTGTCCCTACAGAATTAGAAAATATAGGTTGAACAGTCACAAGCTAGAGAGCTTCCACATCCAATTTAATGGCTATGAAACTGCCATAAAAAGTTAATGAAGGAGCAAGAAAACAAAAAAACACGCACTTTGAAATTTGCTAGACCATTTTAAGAAAATATTTTCAAGACATACAGTAGGTGTGATCAGTAGTCGAGTGTTAAAGTCGTTCACAAAAATACCGCCAGGTGGCGCAAAGTTTCCAAACTGACTACAATTTTGTTTTGTTAAATAGAGATAAAATAACCAAACAAAACAATAATAACATTATAATATAACACCCTTAAAAATAATATAGATGACTTTTTAGAAAATGAATTTATAAAAGGTGAAATAACATGTCAACAGGACATCATCCTTAAAAAGAGAAAAAAAGAGCAGCAAAAACAAAATGAGGATTCACATCACTCACGCGCAGAGCTTGTGTACGAACAGAGAAAAACAATAGCCTAAGTACACCCTTATCCAAAATATATATTTATAAAAAAATAATAAATAAACAAAACCATGAAAAAAATGCAAAAAGTAAACTATTATTTCCTTGATTCGCTCTTTAGAAAGCGGCATCCAATAGTTCCCTGTCTGTCAGTCACTATAACGTTATGCCGTGACAACAGACTGGGGTCATTACTTGGGAGCCCTGATTCGCTCTGATAGAAGGAAAACGCCAATGAAAATTGGCTAGTGGAATTTGGGACGAGGGCGGGTGCTGACTCGTGGTCTGTGAGAGCTTCCCCGCCAGGCATGTCCTCGCGGCCATCTCATACCTCTAGCAGGGACTGCCCCATGCAGTTCACCGGCGATCTGTCTGGACCGCCTCCGAGTGGCATTCACATCTCATTCGGTGGACCGTTGGATGATCGGATGACGATCACAGCATTGGGGGATGGGTTTTCATCTGACGAGGATGAAGATTCGGCCAGTCTGCTGCCTTCGATCGGGCTACCGAGAGCATCGGGCTGGAGGTGTCAAAACCCTCTGCTAAACAGAGCTGCCCTGCTCAGCGCTGCACACCTTCAGGCAGACTGGTGACTTTGATGGTCCCATTATCGACGAGACTGGAGGCGTGGGCCGCGCTTTCCAGCCCGTCGAGGTGGCTCATCTGGACGATCCTTTATTGTGCTAAAGAAGTGTGGTGGCCTCCGGCCCATCTTGGACCTGCAAGTTCTGAACCGCGCCTTACATAGGCTGCCGTTCAGAATGTTGACACAGAAACGCATTATCAAATGTGTTTAGCTCCAGGATTGGTTCGCAGTGGTCGACCTGAAGGACGCTTACTTCCATGTCTTGATTCTTCCCCGACATCGACCGTTTCTATGGTTTCCGTTCGAGGGTCGAGCATGGCAGTACATGGTCCTCCCCTTCAGGCTCTCCCTCTCACCATGAGTCTTTACAAAGGTTGTGGAGGGGGCCCTTGCCCCGTTAAGGGAAGTGGGTGCCCGGATCCTCAACTACCTCGATGACTGGCTCATCATGGCCCATCATGGCGAGAGCAGTGGTGCGATCACAGGGAGCTGGTGCTTCAGCACCTCAGCCAGTTGGGGCTTCAGGTCAACTGGGAAAAGAGCAAACTCTGTCCAGTGCAGATAAACTCTTTTCTCGGTTAGACTCAGTGAGTATGACAGTGTGCCTCACAGAGTAACGCGCTCAGTCAGTGCTAGCCTGCCTGAGTTCCCTCGAAGGCAGGAGAATGGTGCCACTGAAACACTTTCAGAGGCTCCTGGGGCATATGGCATCCTCAGCCGCTGTAACGCCACTGGGATTACTCCATATGAGACCACTACAGCACTGGCTGAACTCCCGGGTCCCGAGATGGGCATGGCGCCGTGGCACACTCCGAGTGGTCCGTGGTCCAGACAGACTACTCCATCTCCTCCTATGGAGCCAGCACCGATTCAAATCCCTACGTGCTGTTCACATCCCGGGGGAGCTCAATCATGCTTTCACGACAGCTTACTTACCCGGGAGAGTGGCGTATCTATCCCAAGAAGGTTCAGCTGATCTGGAGTCGTTTCGGGGAAGAACAGGTAGACCTGTTTGCCTTCCGCGAGTCCTCCCACTGGCAGTGGTTTTATTCCCGCACTGAGGGGACCCTGGGCACGGATGCACTGGCACACAGCTGGCCACAAGGCCTACGAAAGTAATGTCATAGTGACTTACAGACAGGGAATGTTTTGGTTACCGAGACATATTGTTCCCTGATGGAGGGAACGGAGATGTTATGTCCCCCTACCACAGCCTCGATTCATCGCTGGGGGCCCAGGGACCTGGCTCTCGGCTTCTCAGCAACATCTGATGAGTAGATGCACCTGCTGCCCTATTTATACCCGCTCTGTGGCAGAGTGGCTCAGCATGCAAATTCCACTAGCAAATTTTCATTGCCGTTTTCTCTCTATCAGAGTGAATCAGGGCTCCCAAGTAATGACCCCAGTCTGTTGTCACGACATAACATAACCGAGACGTTTCCTTTGTTAACACATACAAAGCTGTTTTTTATACACAAATAAAATAAATATTTAGAACAGTTTTGAATTATGTCTTATTCTTGAACGAGTATTGTAAGCTTTTTCCACTTTTATAAGAGAAAAATCAAGTCATCTGCCAGCGTGCCGCGCAGTTACACATTACAACTTCCATCTTCAAAACAAAATTAAAACATTATAAATTCTAAATTATTAAAGCAGCATCAAATGTAGCATCAGGACATGAGAATTAATATCACGCACAGAGCTTGTGCGAACAGAGAAAAGCCTAGCTACATATATCCTAAAAGAAACATATATACATATATCCTTGGCCCATATTCCAAATATATTTTTCTCTTGAAATAATAAATTAGCAAAACAAATGAAATAAAAAAAAAAAAAACAGCTGTTAAAAATAGAGAGTATGCGAGGCGTGCGAGTTCATATGCAAAACAGTATTTATTTATAAAAGGCTCTCGGTCAGGACAGCAATGGTAGAGTGCCGGCAGACAATGTTATCGGAGACATAAACAGAGGCAGAGTAGAAAAACAAATCAAGAGGTTGAAATACCAGTGAACAGAGTCCTTGGGGACAGACAGAGGATTATATACATATATAAAATATATTTGAATAATGCATTTTTCTTGAAGGAGTATTGTGAGCTGTTTCCACTTTTATAAGAGAAAAATCAAGTGGTCTGCCGGTGTCCCGTGCAAGAAATGCATAGGCTCATATTCCAAATATATTTTTCTATCTAAATAATAAATTAACAAAACAAATAAAAAGAAAAAAACAGCAGCTTCATATACATACAAATAAAATAAATATTTAAAATAAATTTGAATAATGTCTTATTCTTCAAGGAGTATTGTAAGCCGTTTCGGAAAAATATAACCCTTTCCTGCATTTACAAGGTATTCATATTTTATGTTTAGGGACTATGGTGATAGAAATTCCAGGAAATGTTTCATGGACTGCAACGGCGTTTACTTATTTAGTAATTTTAATACAGAATTTCTTATGATGAAATTATAATCTGAGACTCCAATGTAACACCCCCTTTTACTCCTACAGGATATTCCTGGCCCGATGAAGAGTATGCCAGTTGTATACATGAAGAGCCTATTTGATCTATTTTCGCGCTGTCAAACATCTGCCAGATTAACTGGGTCGTTTGAGGGTGAAGTGTCCATTTTTCTGGAAGCCTGCTCTTTGCTAAATTCACTCTGAGCCCGAGGAGAATGTCCCTGTGTCTCTCGGCTTGGGATTTTGCCATGATAAGCCAATCGTCAAGATAATAGGTACTAAACATGCGGTTTCAGAGGGGATAAGGCCATGTCCATGCACTTTGTAAATGTACGGGGGGCTAGGGAGAGGCCAAAGGAAGGACCGTGTATTGATATGCGATTCCCTCGAAGGCAAATCTCAAGAATGGCCTGTGTGAGGGGCTATTTGTACATGAAAGTATGCATCTTTTAGGTCCAGTGAAAGCAGCCAGTCTCGACAGTCTAGAGGATGGATTTTAGAGTCATCATTTTGAAGCGCCGTTTTATTAGAGCACGATTCAGACGTCTCAGGTCGAGTACGAGTCTCAGACTGCCGTCTCGCTTGGGGACTAGGAAATAACGGCTGTAATGCCCTTTTTCTCTTTCTGACGGGGGAATAATTTGTATTTAACAGAAGTGCTTCCACTTCTGCGCGCAGCACATGAACAGTACGGCTCGTTACTGAAACGATGGAACGATGCCGGCGAAGGGCGGTCGTCTCGGAAATTGAAGAGTGTAACCGTGTTTTATTATCCCTATAACCCAATCTGATAACCCGGGAATGACACGGCCTCAAGGTTCTTGAGGCGGAGCCCAATCAAGCTCCAGCTTGCTGACTGTCTTGGAGAGGACACGGAACAATTCGGCGTCCAACCCGGCTTTGACTGAGCTAGAGGGCGGGGTCTCCAGAGCCTGACAGCTCATTTGTGTCTGACGCTGCAAGCAACATGCTGTCTTCTTGCAGCTCTTCCTCGCTGAGGCCGAAAGAGACAAGGTCACTCGACGTAGCAGAGGGACGAAGGTCTTCGCTAGTGAAGAGGACAGGTGAGGACTCTATCACAGGAGGCGTAATGTCACCGATCTCGGTGACCCGCGAGGACTGGAATCGTTCCCTGAAAAGGACGCTTTCCTGGGGCGTAGAGGCGACACACTCCTCATGCCTGCCAACGGCATGACCCAGTCATAATTGACTGGGTCACAACAAGCAATCAATGTAAATCTTGCTAGCCTCACTTTCTAGCAAGTTTAAACATTCAGTCACCATCTTTACCTTATCAAGCCAGAACAAATAGAAGCAGATTAAGAAAATCAAATTAGCTAAATATTGTACTCTCTCTCCCTGGACCTTATGAATATGGTGAAGATATTTACTTTGAGAGATTAATTGTCATATCTTGACACGATTAACAGCAAGATTAGCCTTAGTGCTTTATGCATTTATCCACATATCAAAATTAAAATACAGTGCAGCAGCTTAAATCTACTAACAAAACTCATACATGAAAGGCTTACAAAGAGGATTTATTGTCTTGTGTTTTATATATGATCTTGCTTGGGAGTCTTAAAATAAGTAAAACTGAAAGAAGAGATTTATTTTATTTGTTATATTACTGATATATCCTGATTTGACCAATAAAACGAGAACCACATAAAATGAGATCAACATGTATGTCATTCCAGTGAAGAGGATACAGTTTGAGCTTGCTTATTTCTGACCTCAATAAAAAATATTTACAATGCCGGTGATGAAAAGCAAATGTCCTCAGTACAAAAAGTAATACAGAAGAAGAGGAGCAATAAAACTCTCACAAGAACAGAAGCAAAAAGCCCATGTTATCAGCATGGCCCAGGCTGCCTTCAGCCAGCTGACATATGGGCTAAGTATTGTAGTCTTCTGATTTTCAACCACAAAATAACTTTCTGAGTAGACAAACCTGAGCTCATCAAAAATCCTTTCTAAAAATGTAAAAAAATCCTTTTAACACATAAGAGATATTTCAAATGAGCATTACAGTAAAGTGCTGTACTGTTCATTTTCCTGTCCATAAGACTCAGACACAACACAAGTTTCCTTGAAGGTGAATATTAGTTACATTACAATACAATATAACATTTATACAGTTAATACATACAGGCACACACACCAATATCCCAGATATCCCTCTTCATAAACATGTCCTGAAGCACTGTAAAATTAACATGTGCGATCTCTCCTTAGGAAGATTATACCTTTGTGTGGTGTGGGATTTAACAACAACACATGTACATATGTATCATTTCATTCACTCACTCACTATGAAACGGTTTTCAAAGAATGTCAGGTTTGATGGGAGCAGCGTCCAGTGTGAAATGTTTTGGCCTGCTGTACAGGGGTGGCTCAGGACCAGAGAGGCAACCTGTTTTGCATAATCAAGGTCATATAATCATGCCTGTATGTCTTAGTAATGTGAAAAAAATCTTAGTTCTTGTCCCAGGGTCCCATGTTGGGAGGTCCTTGTTCAATACAGGGGGTCTATAGTTATGCTTGCTTTGCATACTAGCACATTAGATCCTCCTGTGGGCCCAGGGTAAGCTGTTTTCCCTGAGGGCATGCAGTCTATATTCCTGGGTGCCTTAACCAGAGTGCAGGCGACCTGTTGAGGCAGGGGCCAAAGACCAGGGATTGGAGGCTCCAGTCCCTCTAGATTTGGAGGGTGATCAGCCAAGCTCAAGGGGTCTTGTTTGCATCTCAACAGACCTAACATCGTCTGCTCTGGTTCTCCATTCACAAATCCAGCTACTCTAGGACTTGACTCTATTGTGCAAACGTGGCAGAGGTTGCATTTGTATGCCTTTCCCCCGATTGCTCCCCTCCCAAAAGTTGTGGAGAGTGTCTGTCTGGATCAGGCTGGAAATTGTGGGTGTGGCCTCTGAATGGTCCCACCTCACAGATTCATAGTCTTTTTAATGAGGTTGTTTAAACCGTACTCCACTTCACCAGGACACTCTTTAAATTGGGCCCAGTTCATTTCTTTGCTTGGTTACATTAGTATTGCATCCTTCCCATGGACCTTTATTTTTTTTTTGACTTTCAGTCAGAGTTCAATTTTAAAATCATGAAGAGTGTTGGTTGTAAAAAGACACACACTCTGGATATTTCACAGCCAGTTTTATCTCATACAACATGTGAAATTGTGTTTATTTGGACACAGGGAACTGTGTAATTTGTGTAATTGTAATTGTCCCAGGGCTCCCTTGTAAAAGAGATTTGATTATCTCAATGGGACATCACCTGGTAAAATAAAGGATAAATGAAATAAAATAAAATAAATCTTTATCTTTGAAAGAAACCATTAATTATTCACATCTGAATATGAGTTTTTCACTCCCAGCCTTCATTAAAAATTATGTATCACTTCTATTTAATCATTACATAAATGATTAAATAAAATAAATAAATATCTAATTAGTTATATACATAAATACATAGTAGTTATTAAATTTGTTTGGAACTGGTAAATATGTTTGAAAAAAATATGGTCAGAAAACCAACTTGCGTAAAAGAAATAGTAACAGTGATTCAGTTGCAAACATTGCTAAGAATTTCAAACATAAGCAATAGGGTTCATGCCAATAAAACCACAACACTGTGTTTCTATGGAAACCCAATCTTGCCATGTGCACTTGCGCACATACACAGCTCTTGCATTCAAAGCTGTTCTCTCGTATGCATATGTTAACATCATTAATAAACAAATGACAATTTATCTGAAATCAGTAGCACAGCAGTCTGAGGGTTACTATTCCCCCGAGTCATGAAGAGTGTTGGTTGTAAAAAGACACACACTCTGGATATTTCACAGCCAGTTTTATCTCATACAACATGTGAAATTGTGTTTATTTGGACACAGGGCTGCATTGCAGTGGTGTATAGATTACTGTAAGAGTGGGGAAAACTCCTCTGTGCATCAGGCATACAGTATAATTTAATAATAATAAAAAATAAAAAAAAACACTGTCAGCTTTATGGATGACAGCAGAAAGAGAAGCACTCAGCCTTGAGTTCTCTGATCATTCAGATATGCTCAACGTGATTTCATTTCTAAACCACCTGGGTGTTAAACTCTGTAAAACAACATTGAAATATCAATGTCTGTTCTATAAAGGAAAATTGTACTTTATTTAAGTAACTATTAATGAGAAAGGAGGCTCCCATTAGGGCTGAACAATATTCTGTTTTGACATTGATATCGCAATGTGCGTGTGAGCGATAGTCACATCGCCGGAACATACGATGTGAAGGTAGAAGCCCATGGTGTATTAAGAGAACGGTAGCACACAGTAAACACGAATTTGTTCTTGTTGCTGGGGTGACATGCACGTTCCGCGTGCCTGCACAGTGATTGGTTCGCTGCGCCGCTGCTCACCGTTCACAGCCAACATTCACTGCTAAAAATGCGCGACGAAGAGGATCCGCCGCAAAAAAAAATGATTTCGTACCAAAGAGAAAGTCAAAATCATCTATTTCAGCTACAAAAAGGAGGATGTTGACCAAAAAGAGGTACTTTGCATGGAGTGTCAAAGTTGTGGCCACAAAACATAGAAACACCACCAATTAGTCTGATCCCTTAAAACGGCACCACAAAGCCCTTTACGACGAATACAAAGCCAAATCGGGATGTTGACCATAAACAAATACTTGTGATGCCTTTGCCAGTGTGACACCTTACTAGAAAGGCTCACAATGAAGGAAAGAAATAGCAGACGCAATAACGTTTCACATCGCTAAAGATATGTTGCCATTAAATATCGCCGCCAAAAAGGGATTTAAGAAAATGATCCGAACGCTTGACAGGCGCTATACCATCCCGCACATATTTTTCCCTAGGTGCGATAAAAGAACTGAATGAAAAATGCAAATCTAAGATTGAAGCAGAACTGCCGCACGTGGAATACTATGCAACTACAACAGACTTGTGGTCCAGCAGGACAACGGAGTCCTACATGCGTCTGACGGTCCATTTCATCACAGAGGACTTCGAGCTAAAAAGTCACTGTTTCCAGACGGCATTTTTCCCAGAAAGTCATACAGCCGAGAATATCGCAGAGGCCCTGAGAGAAGCGGTGTCCGGAGACTTTTCAGTACTAGTGGCAACATCGTCACTTGCCAACGAACCTGTCTCAAGCCTGCAGGAGTTCTTAGCTGAAAACCTTGAGTAAGCTGCTTTTGTGTTTACAGAAATGTTCTAATTTTGGAATAAAATATTAAGTGACCATTTAGTCACTTTTAATGAAGCTGTGACGACTCAGACATGTTTGAAACCATTTGCAGCGGTTTATTCACAAGGAAGGTCGTACAGGCAGGGTATATAAACAACAACAAGGCTGGCAGAGGCAAGCCAGAGACGTGGTCAGAGACAGGCAAAAGATCAGGGTCACAGGCAATGTTCATAAACGATAAATCCAGGCAGAGGTCAGGGCAACAGGCAAGGATCACAGGTCGAATAAGCAGTCCAGGTAGTAACACAATCATATCCAAATAGTCTCTGCATATTGATTACATTTACTTTATGAAAAAAAAATGCTTCTTTTTCTTTTTTATTTCTTTCTTCAATCCAAAACTTTTGAAAAGAACCCCCTAAACACTGTATACAGAATCACTAAAGCAGAAATAACCAGGCAGGAACTTATTACTCAGGGTTCAAAGAGAGGCAGTGACTGGAAAGTGTGTGTAACATCTTTTAAATAACAGCTAGAAATGAAGGTTAGTGGAGCTGACACACACAAATCCAGTCCTTCACACCTGTAGACTAAAAGCAGAGGAGTTCCCCTGATAATGTGAAGCGAGAATTCAGTCTTTAGGGATTTGGACAGTATAAGGATGAGGAAGAAAAAAAACCTATACTTCAATATAAGGCTATATTTCTCAGAGAGTGAACAAGCATGGATGCAAGCAAACACTCAGCATTTTCTCAAAAAATATACACAAGGACTGAGGACGACTCAGGATGGATCTTCTTTCAGCACTTGGTTTATCCTTCCACCAAAGCTATTTGATTATGTGTACACATTTATGGCTTAACATTCAATAATATATGAATTTTCCCCAAGCCAAAATGTAAAAGCTCCCGAGGATGAAAAGTGAAAATAACAGATGAAGATGAATAGATGTATGGTCTTTACATTTTCAGTCTTTTCACACCATCTCACCGTGGCATGCACAAATTCGAATGAGGTCATGGGCCCAGGGGTTTCCCGCCAATAGCAAAAAAAAAAAAAAATGGAAAGGAAAGGATAGTTTTGATTTGCAATTAGGCTGGTAAAACCTGGCAACCCTGCATGAGCCTGTCCTTAGTCCCAGATGTTTCAATAGAAGTGGTGCAAATAAAAAAGTGCAAATTAATTTACAAAACGCCACACAAGACAATGATTTTACAAGATAATGCTGCTTCGATTTCAGTATTACACATTCTTTAATGATTTATATTTACTTGTTTAGGCACTTTTACCAATTTAAAATCAGGAACAGGAATAAGAGAAGTGGGGAAAGTACAGTAGGATCATAAAATGAGGTTGCATGAGGTCTGTATTTAATCTAAAGCCATGCATTCTTGCTGTCTTCTAATTGAATTAGCCAAAATGGTTTACACTTTAATAATGTACATCATTCACTATTTTTTCTGGTCAGACGCAAGCTATTTTATGGGCATGTCTCAAATGTCATTCTGTAACCATGCAGATGTCCCCCCAGGAGTTGGTTGGCAATGAAACTGACCAGTTGTCCTAAGTCAATAAGTGTCCATGTTGATAGAATTGTAGCCTCCTTCTGAAATGTTGGACACTGATGCGGAAGTGGCTTATCACTGGCAGACACAGAGCTATTTAAGCATGAGCGAGTCCCTGGTCAAAGTACAGTAAAAACTAGTTTCCTCATTCATGATGCAGACGTTTATATAATACACTTAGAAAAAGCTTATTTTTTGTTTCAAGGGAGAAAAAGCTTAAAATTACAAAGTCGAGAATGTGCGGCCTGGTCTCATAAAAAAAATATGTACCTCTGTACACTTTTTATGCAACACCATTTATGTACCTTACTGCACATTTCGCCACAGTTTCAAAGAGAAATGTCCACTGAGTGGTGCTAAAACAAAGGTTCAATATGTGACCACGAAACATTTTTATTAGGTATTGCTGTATTTTTATTACCTTGCTTCTGTTACATATTGCGATGATTCAGAATTTAAATATCTGGGGACTGTCGCTAAAAGTAAAATTTTTATCATGTTAAAAACATGGCATACACCAACCCTAAACCTACCCGACAGTGTTAACAAATGCAAAACTGATATCAAAAGACATTTGTTGATGCAACCATGCCATTTTTACTGCACTAACGTACTTGCTAAAAAGTGCACCAAGGTACATTAATGCCATAAGACCAGGGAGTGATTGCAACACATTCTGATTAAAGTTACCCATGATTTGTATTTATTTATTTATAATACATTAGCAAAAGTAGTCATAAAGTCCTTTAATGAACTGTTACTCATTGGAAAAAAAATATATATATCATAATGTAGCCTTGTAGCATTTCCATTCGCAAAAAAAGTGGGAACCAATGAGAAACTTCTACAGGTTCAGCGGGTACAGCTCAAAACAGAAATGCATTAATAACTACTTTCACATATATAACGTTATAATGAGAGCACCATTGTAAAAAACCTGGCCATAAGTCATTTCGCTTTCACTTTTTACATTCTATTTAAATTACAGAGGTAGACTAATGGAGACAATATGACCTCCCAATTTCCACCATACAGTAGATACAGTATGTAATACATTTTCTGATGAGCCTGGTTTGCCTTCAGTACTGTCAATATAGTAAGTAACATTCATCACTGAATATTAATGCCATTGCCACTTCTTTGCATACAGGCTTTCGGTCTCAAAACATGTCTTTATAAATTTAAATCAATATATTGTTTACTCTGAAAAAGTAAGTGGAATGATTTTCACATAATTTTGAAGTCAAAATTCTGCCTGCAAGACTGGTAACTCAAAAGTGTTATTCAGGGCTATTCAGTATGGGTTGTATGGCCTTAGTTCAGCTAGTTTTATTTTCACAAAACGTACAAACCATCCATAATATGTTTTTTCTGAAAAGTTTTCCATCTTGGTCACATATTATTGTAGCAGGGTTTGTGCTGAATACAAAAACAATTGCATGTTGGTGAATAGTATCTTATAAGTAGCTGATAATAACCACAAATATCAGAGCATGTCAAAACATCTCAGGAACCCCAAAATCCCCAGAGGGTTAAAAGGGTTACAGAATACAGGTTTGATATTGTCCTCATAAATCCACTTACATTAATATAATACTAACAATAGAAGTAATAATGAAGAATGAGAAGGTGTGACCAAAACTGTTATGAAATATTCCAGCTCTCCAAATCTTGCAAGTTTTCTTAATTTGTTCTATGGAAACAACAGTAATGGATGCCACAGTGAGACTGAATTTCTTAGCAAGAGGTTATCCTCACTCCTGTGTTAAGGCAACAGTTCAGTCTCAAGGCTATAAAAGCTCATTATCATACAGCCAGAAGAGCAAGAGGATCCTCCAGAATCTCCCAGCATGCTCTGCAGGAGAATTAATCTAAACAATGAGAAGGAAGATTGCATGGGATGATGGAGTAAGGCTGAAAATAAAGGAAAAATAGAGAGAAAGAAAGAAAGAAAGAAAGAAAGAAAGAAAGAAAGAAAGAAAGAAAGAAAGAAAGAAAGGACGACAGTGGAGCAAGAAAGTAATAAATATTGAGCAGTGACCAGACTCAATGGGATGCATGATCAAATACACACACATTTACTGCTTATACCTTAAATTCCTGAATTACAATTACATACAGTATGTGATTGAAATCTAGTTTAAGTCAGATTTATTCACATAATAACGTCTAGGTTAGGAACGTAACCCACGTTCCCTGATGGAGAGAACGGAGACATTACATATGGGAACTTCCCAGAGAGACCAATTGAGCTTCATACAAAAGGCCAATGAATATCGGTGTGCACTTGACTGCGCTCAGGTGCACCTCATCACTACTTGAGTATAAGAGGGCACAAGCGCAGTGCACGCCGAGCCGGCATCAGCGCGACCTAAGAGTCGTGGCACGAAAGTTTAACGTCTCCGTTCCCTCATTCAGGGAACGTGGGTTAGAATTTGTAACCTAGACATTACTCTTTCAGTCGAATCACTTCGACATTACATATGGGAACAC
>JAUMHP010000057.1:657165-668688 GCA_032361065.1 Enteromius trimaculatus
GGTCCGATAAGTAATACCTCTGTTTTGTCAGAATTTAACAGTAGGAAGTTACTTGACATCCAAATTTTTATATCAGCTATGATATAGAAAGAAAGCTATGCAGAGCCAGGGGCCCGAAGCTGCCTGCCCGTTGCATACAGCACCCCAACCCATGGAGGAGGCATCCGTGTTGACTACGACGTGCCTGGACACCTGACCCAGGGGTACTCCGACCCCGAGGAAAGCAGGGTTGGTCCATGGGCTGAATAGGTGGCGACACTGCGGGAAACTCCAATCCGGAGTGTGCCACGGTGCCATGCCCATCTCGGGGCATTCATTTCGACCGAGTCCAGCTCCATACCGAGATACAAGATCCTCTGCACTGGGGAGAGTTTGCTCTTCTCTCGGTTAACCTGAGGATCCAGATGGCTGAGGTGCTGTAGAACTATGTGAACCCTGTGCATGCACAACAGATCCCACAAGTGAGCTATTATCAGCCAGTCGTTGAGATGCGGATCCTGCCTCAGGATGCATGTTAGTATCATCAGCACCTAATTTCCAGTTCAATTTTAAACACATGTTAGATTGTGTAAGGACTTATAGATGTCGTTGTGTCAGTGTCGTGGAATAGGCCGATCTGGGAGATGGGGACGTTGAGAAAGTGAGCCTTCTCTCTGTCTGGCACCTGTGCCAGTTTCAGCCAGAGATGTCGCTCCTGGATCCCAGCAGTGGACATCACCTGACCAAGGGCACGCGCTGTGACCTTCGTCACTCAGAGAGTGAAGTCAGTCACAGTGCAGAGTTCCTGCATTGCCCCCTGGTTAGGACCACTCTCGTGCAGGTGTTTCAACACCATGGCCTGGTAGACCTGCAGCATTGCCATCGTGTGCAGGATGGTAGCAGCCTGTCCAGCGGCATAGTAAGCCTTGCCCGCCAAGGCGCATGACATCTTACATGCCTTGGACGGGGGCTGTGGCAGGCCCCTCCAGGCAGAGGCTCCACGACAGCATGCTGTACCTCAGAGATCGCCACGTACCCCCTGGCTGCACCGCCGTTGAGAGTGGTGAGGATACACTGTTCCTGGTACGGTGGGAGCGGTCTCCTTCTGGAGGACCATGGAACTATACGGTGCACCAGAAGTCCGCGGAGCTGTTAGACGGAACACTCTGGACAGTCACCTGGAGGTCCGCCAAGCGCCTCGCCGCCAGAGTCGTGAACTTGCTACGGTCAAGCAACTTCCCACGGGAAAGATGCGAGGGGAGGCAAAGTCCTCAACATAGCCATGGTCATCCACTCGCAATGAGCGCATTGACCATCGACGAAAGCTGCCTCAGCGAGTTCTGGGCCCAGACACATGAGGCAACAATCATGTCCGTCCGAAGAGGTGAGGAGAATGTTTTCACAAACCGTGGAAAAATCTGCTCTTTCTCCCGGATTGCCCAGGGAAAACCTTACTCGTGCACTCAGAGGTCTTTGCTCGCTGGAATGCAAGATGACTGGCACAGCCAGCCTTGAAAAAGGCCTGTTGAATAAAGACGCTCCACTCCAACTTCTCCAATCACAAGTCGAGGGGGTCTCCAGCTCAGAACAGCATAGGCTCTGAAGCGAAAAGCTGCATGTGCACTGTGCTCGTGCCCTCTTATACTCACGTAGTGATGAGGTGCAACTGAGTGCAATCAAGTGCATGCCAATATTCATTGGCCTTTTGTATAAAGCTCAAAGGCAATTGGTTTCTCTGGTGAGTTCCCATATGTCACGTCGAAGTGATTCGACTGAAAGGGTAACTAAGCGATATCACAGCAGAAAAAAAAACATTTTGCTTTGGGTGATCACACGATTATAATTTAAAGGTCCCATATTGTCAAATCTGAAATTTCCTGGCTTTTTTCATGACAAGTGAAGTCTAGGGGATATGTAACTATAAGTTTCAAAATAGTCAATCCACAGTAAACTGCACACAGCCTGCATATAGTAGCTGTGATTTTACACAAACCACTCTGACTTCCATAAAAATGTGACGTCTGATCTACTCAGTCACCACCTTCAGTCATCACCCGAGCACCGCCCACCGTCCATGACATTGTTGAGCAACCACAACAAGGAAATATGTCTAAAAGGTTAGTTTAACAGACTAAAACAGATTGTCGAACCTGAAAAGTTACACACTCGCTACAAGAATGGATGATCTCACAGGACTGTTATCTAGTCATGAAAATGTATACATTTCAGTTTCGGCAGGCAACTATTTTTACAGCTGCATTATTATTCCAGCTACATTTAATCACAACAATGTATAAACATTTACACATGATTATGCATAAATCGTTAGTTTGTTGTTTTACGCACATGTACACAGACATTATTTCATAAATTACATAGTCGTGAGATGCTATAAAACTTTAGATGCGCCCATAACAACAAAATACATTGCTTTATTGAACCTTTTCTGATAAAAAGTGAAGCAAATTTAATCATTTTTGATGATTGTTTATGCCCAGTACGCTCGTTTTATCACATTTATCACATTATCTGTCGCCGTTTTTTGTCTGGCAGTTGCATTGATTGGCCCAGTCATGTGTCACTCAGAAAAAAACAGGCCAGTCAAAAGAGAGACTCATGAATGTTAATTAGACAGGCCAAAATCGACCTGTTTTTTACAGAGAGAATCTGACATATTGATGGTTTTTGTTACTTATACAATAAATATATACTCTTAGGGACATCAACACCTAAAATATAACTTTTAAAAGGTGTACAATATGGAACCTTTAACAGAAAAAGATTTTTTGTTGTTGTTCTTTTGTATTTTATTTTTTGTCTCACATCCATATCAATACAATTTTCCAACAATGTTATATTACAAGATACAGTATTAGTTATATATGACATTTGAACATTGTTGACTATTTAAAGTCTAATTCATTCTTACTTGAAATAAATTAACTTCCATTCCGCATTTCCTTTGCATCGTTTAGACAGTTTCACCCTGAAATACAATAAATTATTGAAGTACACAGGTTTGCAGGTTCTAAAAGACAGTTTACACTGTCTTCAGTAGTGTATGCTCTCTGTATAATCATCTGCTGTAATGAATCTAGATTTGACTTTATGCAATCTAATGTTCTGCTCTCAAGAGATGAGCAAAATGCAATGCTGTCTAATGTGTCTCATTGAAAACTGTTGCCAATATACAGACCCATACTGCACTTTAGCAGTGCAGGATGTATTTTATATTTTTGTTATGACACCATCATGATGCAAATTTATTCCCATGTTCTATTTAGCACAGCAGGGCAGAAAATATATAAACTAACACCGCAATTACTCCCAATAAGGAATTAAGGAATTCTTTGTGAAAATTACTAACATTACATAGGAACATCTAAAGAATACCTTGTTACTACCTCAGAGTCCACTGATTCCTGCACCTTCAAACCCTTTTTTTTTTTTTTTTTTATCAGAGTGGTTTTCCATTTAAGTAAAGCTGAAGAATGGAGTAGAGATTTGTATGTGGAGTGTCACTCAGATAGGTAGAGAGAGACGACACAGAATAAATAAGGTTTTAGATCAAGTAAGGTCAGAGAAAAGGAGTGAAAAGAGCATTCCTTTTCTCTTTTCCTTTCCTTTGACGAAGGCTTTTCCAGGACTCTGACAGGCATAGCATAACAATGGGACAGAAATAGCAACTGTCTTTCCCAGAGTATCACCTCACAAGGAGCCACTCCAACCAACAAAATGTGCATGAGCCCTTGTGTTTATCTATCGATTAAAGTGCTCCTTAGAGACATTCTAACACAATCAATCAATAGTACTGAAGACCCAAACACAAAAGCTGCAGTTCTACTTTGACCAGGGGACAATACAGACATTGTCATGTCATAGTCATCAAGCCATCCTTGACCCAAAATGCCACAGAAATTAATATCAATTAATCAATATCAATTAATCAAATAATAATATCAAATAATGTTATCAGAACGTAAGTGACATTTCACTAATTTTACAGGAGGGCCAAAACAAAAATGTACAATACATTAATATGACATTGTGTACACATTTTAATCTTTTATAACAAACATTTGTTCGCTCATGGCTAACAGTATACTTTTACCAGTAGAAAATCTCATCAGGAGTTTCATTTGGTTTATCCATTTCACCCACAATGTCACTTTCTGGTTCTCACCCCTCGATACATGTACATATACACCTGTGGCATACTATGTTACTTTTCCATACCACTAACACTAGCTTGTGAAAATGTAAATTAAAAAGTGAAATGTACATGTAATGTCCATAGAGTGGTGCTAAAACACTTTCATTTATATCTGAAACACGTGAACATGAATCTTTAGATATTTTATTACATTGGTTGTTGCATGTATCATGTTCAAATCTGAAATTAAATATGAGTGGTGCTTAAAGTATAGTGCTGCTTTAAAAAAAACAACAACAAACCTACAAACAAAATAAAGACAGTACAATTTTGAATACTTGCACTTGTAGCTATCAATTTTGACATTTAGACTTAAAAAAAAAACTTCTGATTTAAGTGAACTTAAACGATCTTCACATAAACCCATTATGAATGTCTTATTTGCTTTTGCCCTTCAGCAGAAATAATACAGCAATTAAAATTGTTATTATGAAGTTATTTGACACATTCTAAACTAAATATAGATTAATACTTAACGCTTTCTACCTTTTTTCTTTGTCTTTTGATTAATAGATATCACAGCAGCTGGTTATTATGGGTTATTTTGGCTGTTATTTCTTTAAGAGCTGTCACTGCTGAATGTGATGCAGTTCTGAGAATCTTTTCACATTTTCTGACCCACTTCAGGTTTTAATGTCTCTATTACTGAGCTGAGTTAAATGAGCAGGCATGTTAGATGAGTGAGACAGCACTGGGCTGCTCCACGACAGTTCTTAAATGTAACTGTAAATGTAATATCTAAAATATATGACATGTTTGCACAGTTTTACAACAGCTTTAATCGTCTTTTTGGTTAAGTGACCACGACATTGCATGCACATATTTTATTTTGTGCTTTTAAATGAAAACAGGGTACAGGCTACAGGCTACTTTACGACCACATCAAACGGGAGACATGTTAAGGTACGGTCACACTGCACTTTGTGTTCCTTTGACATCCATTCATACATATGTGAAAGAGACAGATCAGAAACCCAAGCTTCTGCGGCAAAGTTGTGCATGTCACTGTGTTCCAAAGTTCAAGTTTGGAAAACCTGCGAAGTTGCATCACATGAAGGCCAGTTTTGCCATGGAATGACCTTTCTCTCTTCACGCCGTGACTTTTGTTTGGCAAAAATGGAGGTGTTAATTTCAGCCATGTCAGGTTATGCTAATCTTTATAATCTGCCGGATTTAGCCGGTGCGGAAGTGAAGTGGACCGAGCGTGACACGTCACCCGTTTGATGTGGTCGACACTTCTTGTCAAGAGAAAAAGTGACAGAAGCAGGACTTGTGAGTGGGTTGGCCAACCCTAGCCCCACCCCTGCGTTAATTTCGTTAAATATTTTTAACCTATTAATCTGAAAAAATTTATTGAATGCATTACACTACAATTTTGGCACCACTACTAAAAATTTCACTTTTTTGATTCATCTGTCTATTACCCTTTTTGGTAACACTTTATAATAACTACACACTATTAATGATTAGTTAAGCATTAGTAAGCATTTATTTTATCCTTTATAAACCATTGTTCCAACATTAGTATGCATTAGTAAACAGTTTACAAGTGCATCTTTAAATGCCTTATATATAATGTTCAATAATTGTGTCTTCATACTTTATTAATGATCAGTTTGTTATTTTTAAAAGTATTACATTATTTACAAACCAGTTGTCAGTGTTTAATAAGACTATTTAGAAAGTCTAAGTAAATGATTAATAAATTATTTAAATGTACATTAACAAATCTTATTATTTAGACACATGATAATAGTTGCTCAGTGTGTTAATAAATGCTTTATTAACACATGTTCCTGCTGTAATTCATGATCAAGTCAGGTAGTTATAAAGCATTCAGTAGTTGCCAGACGTCTGTTTTTGTGAGCTCATCTAAAGTGAGGACTAGTTATAGCTTGTAAAGCATTTATAAAGCAGATGTAAAGACTTGTTTATAATCTAAACAGAAAGGTTAAACAAACAGGGATACTGAACACAGAAATATTATTTCAAGATGTAAAAAATGTAATTGTACAACTGTACACTTGATAAATAAGAAAACAAACCTTCAATTTAATAGAAAAAAATAATAAGTGTACAGTTTTATATTGTTTTACATTTTCAAATGAATAGCTGTGTTGTATTTCTTTATTTCTTTATGTTCGGAAGATAACTGAGCCTTTAAATCTCCTTTGTACATTTGGATATGCTTATAAATAAAGAACAAGGCATTTATAGCTGTATTAATAAACTGCTTACTAATAACTATTAATGTTGGAACAATGCTTGATAAAGGATGAACTGACTATTTACTAATGCTTAACTAATGATTCATAGCGTGTCGTTATTATAAAGTGTTACCGACATTTTTTATTATTCCTCCTATTATTTTTTATAACTCCAAATAAATACAAAGACAACATTTTTCAGCAAACTACTGTCCCGTCTGTAAAAATGTGTGTATTTTTAAGTGTGTTCATTATTGTAATTTTTTGTCTGGTATAGATTATAAAAGGCTGTTGCATTTTGACAGATTACTGAGTGTTCAGACGTGTTCAATGCAGGTGGGCTAATCACAACATTTATGACTGTAAAACCCCATGAGCCCGTCCCTGAACTCTGTACAGAACAAATCATTTATACAACAGAACAACATCAGCTGCACTGCTGAGCCAATTATTTCTCCTTCTCTCTTTCTGTGTATGACAGATCATTGGAAGGTATTTTTTCTCACTGAACAAAGTTCACATGGGGTTATGTGCCACTCCACTCCCTCAAATAATTTATCACCATTCAGCCCAGCTATGGCAAATCCCCAAAGACACAATTACCAAGTCCCTTTCACTTGAGAAATGACACACACAAACGCACAACACAAAATACTGCTCTGCTCAGTTGCCACCATTGTTATGTCAGTTAGGGCCATTTTTCAGTATGGCCAGCTGTTTTAGGAGCTGGGACAGGACAGGTCTTAAACAGCAGTTGTGCTTGAAACTAAATTAATTAATTAAATAAATAAATAAATAAATAAATAATAATAGAGGTGAAATACTGTACATCAAATCTACAGTGACATATGCCACAATTAAAGGGTTAGTTCATCCAAAACTGCAAATTCTGTCTTTAATTACTCACCCTCATGTCGTTCTAAACCCATAAGATCTCTGTTCGTCCTCGAAAACCAAAAAAATCAGATATTTTTTATGATATCAGAGAGTCATCTGAGCCTCCATAGACAACAACACAACTGGCAATGATCCAGGTCCAGAAACATAGCGAAAACATCAGCAAAACAGTCCATGTGACACCAGAGGCTCATCTTCTATGCTAGAATACTTTTTTGTGCAAAAAAACAAAGATAACATAATTTCCTCCATCCATTCTTCTTCCATGACTTACGTCTTCCGCCATTTTAGAGAGTATGTGCATGCTTTACTCGAGGCGTAAAGAACCGCAGATTACATCCGTGTGATGTAAACAAGGTTGATTTTGTTTTCTTTGCGCATTGCTATTGATTTCTAAACTTAAATGGATCAACTCAAATGAAAATATTTATCCTAGCTGATTGTGTTTTAAAGTGTATGCTTTCAAGGGCCTCTGCATATCCATAATTCAGGCTATGGTTTTGCTAGCACAATGTGGTATATTCTGCACATTGGTTTCATCATTTATGAAACTCCTTATCACTGGTTGCAGAACAGCTGAGCAAAGCTCAAAGCTTACAGTCTGTATTTATGGAGATCTTTATCAGTCTGATCTCAGAGCAGGGCTAAATTTACACTCTGCATTTAGAAGGATTTTGATTATTCTTTGTGAAGGGATTTTGCTGCGGGCTGCATCCTTCCAGAAAAGCATCAATATCCTTCACCGAGAAAATAAGCGGGAAATCCTCCTCATGAAATGATAATGTGGACAGGGACACAAAATGCTGGGATATGTTTAATAGAAAGTGCAAACAAACAACATGGATGCAAACAAAGTCATGCATGATTGTGAAGGACACAATATTATAATCCAAGAAAGGAAGCACATGGAGAAAAGATGTATCTTTTCAAAAGAACCCAGAGCCCATAATAGAACCAATGAGCTGAAGAACATCTGAATCTTTTTCACTGTATTTATAACTTTCTCACCAGATCACTGTTATTCTTAATTTTGTCCGCACAAAGGTCAGTGTGCTCAAAACAATTGACCATCTGAACTGACTTTTAATTTAGTAAAGCATTCATTCATAAAAAATACTGTTTTTTCCAGCATGATAAGTAGTTCTTCACATAAGTGCTGATTAACCTGGAGTTGATTTGTCTGTGCTATGCCCTTGTACAAATGAGACTGTTAAAACACTATTAACTTGTAAATGAAGGATGATGTGTCTTCTTCTTTATAGTTTCAAACATTAATGTGTGTAGATAGATGTGTAGATCCTTTTAGTGCACAACTGAGTCTTTAAATTGTTATACACACTGCAAAAAATGGCTGTGATTTTGACATTAAAAACCGTGAAAATGCTACAGGAAAAAAAACTGTTAAATTGTCATGTTAATGGTAAATTCCTGTATTTTTTTTCTTTTTTTTTCTTATCAGTTATGTTTATTAGATTGTGTCACGTGTAATGTTTTTAAATGAATGTATTGCATATTTCAGTGTTTGTGTTTGTGAATCTTCTATATATCCATATTAGGGCCGGGACTCAATTAAAAAAAAATTATCTAATTAATTAGAGGCTTTGAAATGAATTAATCGAAATTAATCACATTTTAATCGCATATAAATATTTGACCTGAGAACAATGAGAAGTAAGTTTTTTCATATGGATGTTTAGTATACCATTGAATAATGACTGAATACATAACCTTAAGCAACATAATATTGTTTATTTTTGTTCAGCCAAGTCCAACAGACCAGTGCAATATTGCCATTAAGTGTAGCAATAGGATATTTAGAAATATAGTAGCCTACATTTCAGAAATTCAGGAACCCTATAGGTAGGTCGACCTTCTGTAAAACATAATACTTCAACAGGGCTCTCAAGTTTTAGCAAAAGTTTGGAGTGAGATTTGATCTGCCACAAAATATTTGAACAGCAGCCCCTCTGGCCCACTCAGTTCTCTGAAGTTATTGCTAGCAGTGTAATTTTACTTATTGTTCATAAATGATCAGCACAAATATTAATTATAACAACTGGTAAATCTGATAAAAGAGACAAATTCATCCAAATGAAATAAATAGCTTTATGTATTGAAAAAAATACAAATGTATCAAAAATAAACAGATAAATTCGGTGCCAAAAGAGTCAACCAAACAACTGAGCCAACTTAATGTACATGCATACTGTACACATAGAGTAAGTTTGCAGAATCTGAAACTTTAGAAATAATTTATTATTTATAATTACAGCTCACACTTTCTTCCATCACAGGCAACTGATTTTGTCCAGGAATCATAAAATTAAGTATTATACATATAAATAAACATATAAATAATGAATGGATTAACTACGGCATTCGTCATTATTGCTCTTTCAAATTCCACTCCGTGTGTGCGTGCGCGCACCCATGTTGCCTAGTAACGAATGTGCTGGCAAGCTTGTACATCCTATGCTTGCACCTCGTCTATTAATTATATATACAAGTTATAATTATCTCTTACTTTTCAGCGTGAGAAATACATGGTGTGGCGTGAGAGCGCGTGAACTGGCTGAAATGCGTGTGTCTCACGGTGAATGCGTGAGACTTGAGAGAACCTGCTTTAAGTGCATTCAAAACATTAGAAACGCTAGTTGGTGCTCCCGTATAATCGGTCCGCCGAAACTCATCCAGAGAATTGTTCCGCGGTGCAAAAATAAGTGTGATTAAAATCCGTAAAAAAAAATTTACGCCTTAATTTTGTGTAATTAATTAATCTAAATGAACGCGTTAAAGTTAAATTCATATATAAAAGCTACTTGTGATGGACTTTGGTTCATCATGTGACTTTCTCATCATCACCTGCATTTGGTGCTTATCAGTGCATTTCAAAGATACAAAACAGATTTCTGTGCTTTAATAGGTTGGTATATAACATTATATCAGTTAGTGAAATTACGGTATTTAACTGTAAATTTAACTTAAAACTGTAAAACCTAAAACGTTGTTGCTGTATTTCTTACGGTCACATTCCGGCAACCACAGCTGCAAGTTTTATACAGTTCTTATTTTAATTTTTTTTTATAGTCCATTTCAAATGTTATGTTGAGCATGTGAATTGCTTTTGTGTTATATTAACATAAGTTTTTTTTATTTTGTTGTTGTTTTTGAGGATGCGTCTTTATTCATTTATTTAATATTTTGTGTTCATGCATAAAAATGTAGCTACACATGTGGTCATCATATCCTTTGCACTAATTATTATTGAAATTAATCTGGCCCTATGGTCCACCTGAAATGATGATTCATCACATCGAGGGCCTTGCGCCAGATGCTCCGCAACATCCGGCTGCTGGCAAGAAGCGGAGGAACTCAACAGGGTATATTTTAATGGATACTCTGGAGAAATTTGTTGCTAAGCCGACCGAAACTGGGCCACTCTGTGCCACTACCTATTTGAGGTAAGAACACGGGAGGATGCCGTTCCACACGAAGGCTATAAAATCTAGCGAACCTGCCTGATAAGCCAGGGTGATGGCATCCACTATCCAGTGGGCCATCTTCTGCTTGGAATCCTCTAGGCATGATTCGTCAACCAAAAATGCCTGCAGGTCCCCTACTCTCTTGATGGAGGCCAATGTGAGCAGGAGCATGGTTTTCATTGAAAGAAACCTCAGCTCTACTGCTGGCAAAGGCTTGAATGGGAGGATTCAACCTTCTGGGCCCCCTAAGGAACCTGATGACCAGGTCGTTTTACCCACAGACCAGCCGTCCACTGTGTCGTGGTTGGCAGCAATGGCAGCCACGTAGACTTTGAGGGCAGATGGAGACAGACTTCGCTGCAACCCTTGCTGCAAAAACAAAAGCACAACTCTGATTGGGCATCTCTGGGGGTCCTCTCGTTGAGAGGAACACCACTCATGGAACAGGTTGCATTTCAACAATTAGGCACCTCTAGTTGAAGGTGCTCTCGCAGAAGAAACAGTATCAACTACCGCTTGGGGTAGGTCACCTAGAACCTCCAGGGGCCAGACATGGAGTTTCCAGAGGTCTGGACTCAGGTGCCAAAAGGTGCCCGGTCTCTGAGTCAGTAGATCCTTCCTCAGAGGAATCGGCCAAGGAGAGGCTGTCACAAGGAGTATGAGTTCTGGGAAACTTAGTCCTGGTGGGCCAATAGGGGGCTACCAGCAGGACCTGCTCCTCGTCCTCCCTGAACTTGCAGAGGAA
>JAUMHP010000057.1:678481-691243 GCA_032361065.1 Enteromius trimaculatus
AGTTCTGATTTTACATCAAAGATCTCACAACGATAAAGACTGGTTTCTCAGATTTTCTCTCTCCCTATCTGTCTCTTGTCAGATATTGTGCCACATGCAAGGAAATTGTCTCAATGTATTAAACTTTTAAAACAATGCAGTGTGTCCCTTTTCTATTTTTTCCCCAAAACAGTATGCGTTTATTTTTGTTTTGTATATAAATTTAACAAAATCTAATGACAAAACTACAGAGACAAAGTTGAATAATTTACCCCTCCATAGCAATTTATTGTTCCATTACCTAACTTGAGTTATTAAGCATGATTTGTTTTTTTTAATTGCAGATGTATTTCCAATTTTTTTTTTAAGTATTTGAAAACAAAATGTTTTTAGTTAAAATTTGATATTTGATAGCTCATAAAACAGTTGTGACCAGTTGTTTTTTAATAACAAGCCTTTATTATAAATTCAGTGGGTTTTTGTTGTTGTTTTTTTTTTCTAAAGAACATCATATGGATCATATTTATAGCACTGAAGGAAAATCAGCCTGCTGAAATATCTGAATCAAAATTTGTCTAAATTTGTTTATTGTCAGTTGACATCACACTTTGCCTAGAGTGTTTCTGTATAGACATTTTCTCTGCCAATTTAGCACATTTTCTGCCCTTGAATGATCGATATCAGTACAGAAGACAGCAGCAAGAATTCTTCATACTTCTTAATAACATCCTAATTAAAATAAACTGGTGTCTGCACTTGAAAAAAATTTGTTCTGTGATACTTTATTTTAGGGTCTTTTAGTTGCTTGAACATTAGCCATTTATTAGTAGTAACTAAGCACATATTGTTGCCTTATTCTACATAACCTTATTCTGCATTCTAATCCTACCCAATACCTAAACCTAACAACTACCTTACTAACTATTAATAAGCAGCAAATTAATTGAGGGAAATGTCATAGGTACTGCTATAGTGAGAATGTTAATGTATGTTAAAGTGTTAACACATTTTTGAATGTTTGAAAGTAATTATAAAAATGTTCATTGTTTATCACAAGAACTGTCCACATGCAACATTTACACAGACTGTCGCATTATTTAATGGCATAATTTCAAGAAATATTTAAATTTCAGTTATATACAGATATATCCAATTAGTATCCAGATTCTCCTGGCCTTTTCCTTTGCTTCAGAGATAATGAACTTTCCTGTGGCCAGTCTTCTAAGTCTTAAATATGGCAAGTTGTCAGATAAGAAGAGCAGCGGCTCCGGCTTACGGAAGCGTCAGTGGTTATTAATGAGTTCCGGGTGAGAGCGGGTCAGTGTAACGGCTGCTCTTCCATTCCTTAATGAGCACAAGAGGTTCTGTTTGTCTTGATACTCTACTAATGGTAGATTCTAAACAAAAGAAATTCACACCGGTGCTGAAACATTTTAAGAGCAGTGTCTTGTCTGATGCCAGCAAGGTATTTCGGAGAACTTTGGATTTAAGTGAAAATGTGAAAAAAAGAGCAGAAAGACACTGTCACGAAAGGAAGTCGAGAAGGCGTGCGGGTTCATACGCAACTGTTTTATTAATAACTCTGATCACCGGCAAACAGACACATCAAAGTCGAAGACAGCAGAATAATCCAGAAACGTAGCGTAGGTCAGTAACAACAACAAACTCAGTCCGAGGGGCGAGACAAAGGCGTAAATCCAGGGAGAGCAGAAGTCGGCAACAATAAATCCAAAACAGAACACTTGAAACACGAACACAAATGAAAAACACAGGGTTGACGGCAATACACTGAAACAATGATCCGTGCTAACACAAAGACATCCGGGGACTTTATACAGGTAGAACTAGGTCAGTGGGTGGAGACTTTGAATGAATGACTATGGCAACAGACAAGGGGGGCGGAGACATGAATTGGAAACCACGACAACATATAAGATGGGCGGAGACATGAGTTCATTGAGACAGTCTAGACATGAAAACAGAGAGAAAAAAAAAGAGTCAGTCAGGAGCTGGAGTGCCAGAATTATAATACTTTATTCTCATCAGGTGCACAGGCTTGAAATGTTTTGAAATATAGCATTTACTGTATGAAGTAACATTATTCTGTATCAATATGGAAAATATAATTAAGATGTCATTACAGACTTTATTATTATAATTTTTTTTATTTTATATATATAAAGCAGCATGGTACAGTAACATGGAACTCTAAGCAGTCTGTGTAAGCATGCATACAATGGATGGATTTGAGTCTCATGGTATGAACTGTTTACAGTAACTGTGAACAGTTTAGAAAAAGAAGCACGTATTTCCTATTATCTATGACTTTTACCTTTTAACCTCATAATTTGCTGCATATTAATCATTTAGGAAGGTATTTGATACATTATTGGGTAGTATTAGGAAATTTAAAATATGGCCAGAATAACGCTTTCATATATGGTTTATAATAAGGAATAAAGCCAAATATGCATGCTAACATACAACTAATGTAGTGAATAGCAAGAATATTTGCTTAAAATAAAGTGTTACCAAATATTATGGTCAATTCTATTCTATGTTTTTGGACAACACAAAGTATGTATATTAGGAAAATACTTAATATTTAAAAAAATATTTTGTAATTTGGTATATTAACATAGGTTAAGGGGTTGTTGCTCTAGGCCATATTGCCACAAATTATATCACTTTAGTACCAGGACAAATTAGGCTTAGCATGCCAATTATTAACATATTAGCTGTTTATCAATACTTATAAAGAACTAACTATTAATAAAGCAGCAAATTAGGCAATGTCCTAGTTAATGGTTAGTTAGTAGTGGGAATAGAACTTAAAAGAAAGTGTGACCCCACAAATTTAACAGATTTAAAGTAGAACACACAAGGGCAGCTCACTATGGCTGGATATATAGACAATGTTTGCATTTTTATCACAGCAAGAAGCATAAAAAGAATGATAAGAATCTCAGGTTTAGATATTTTGTGGAAATACATCAAACACAGTATGACATTGCACACACACACAAACATGCAAAACAAACACATCACATTTCCTGGCAAGACTTCCCACGTTATCTTGATCGTTGTCATGCTCAAAAGCAGTCAGTTACAAATGTAATTTAACCACTATTATCTCTGAGATTCACTCTTAAGTGGCGCATAAGGACAGTCTGAACTGGAGTGGTCCCCTCTGAGCTCGGCAGCATATGGCGAGGAGCATCATGCTATTTATGGCCAGCCTCCTGCAAGAGCTGTGACAGGGGACTCTTCCAGCACAGCTCCAGCAGAACAATTATTTTAATTGTGCAGATTATCTCCCATCAGCGAGGAGCAATTAATGCATTTTAAACTTTCGCTGTTAACACAGCAGCCAAAAAATCTTCCCGAGATGAGGGGGTGCAGTGGGTGAAGAATGATTTTGTGGTACAGCTTTGTAAATCATACATTAGATTCTGTCAGAAACATATTTTGAGTTTTTTTACAGACAAGAAAAGCACATAAAATATAGACTTATTGATTGAGCTTGAACAATAAAGCAGAACTAGATTTAATGGTGTTTGTGCATCACAATTGATCATTAGGGTGTTGCTAATGTATGTGGCAGCTTAAGTATTCTTAAGATGCGGTCACATTTCACATTCAAAATTCAACCTGGTCCCACAAATATGCATACCTCTGTGCACTTATGAGCTGATTGTGCAGATTTGAACTGTTTTGTCAAGTGATACTTATTGGTATGTATTTCATGTCTCGCTAAAAGTGCACACAGGTACGTTTATGTCATGAGACCAGGTAGGCAAAAACAGGTGCAGTGTCTATTGTCAACAGTGTAGTGATGTATGAAGCAGTGCATGCATACTGTAAATCACTTTCTAAGCAGCTTTTCTTGGATCAACGTGGTGAATAAGCATGATAAACATGAACATAAGCTAAATCTGTGTCAAACCTTTCTGTTCCTCATAAAAAACTTCCCAATTTCTACTGGGGTGACTGGATTTTTCCAGCAAAATGTTGTGACCACACTTTTAGTGGTCGGAGGCACTTTAAGTCTACAGGATATTCTAGTTTCTAAATATGCGTGGATTCATTGCATGTTCATGGAAATTATTTACTCATTAAATCATCCACCAGGAAAAGCTACTAAACACTCTGCTTGTCAAGCTGTATGATTTGAGGGATCATTTATGTACATAGCAAACACCACTAATTAGGTCTTTCGCCACTCTGGGGCGGAAAACTCTGATTGGCTACCCCAATTCTATTTATTTCTGACTTCGATTTGCCGCCCTATTTCTATCTATTTCCGATCTTTGACAAATCCTATGAGAGCAATGACCCCTTATACCTTCTCTCCAAAACTGATACGCTGCTCTCCAGAGACCAGCAAAAGAGATTTGTCTAACCCATTTCATAAAAATAGTCGGGTTAAGGCCTGGTGGGGGATCTTGGATTTATCTTATTAATATAATCAACGAGGAAAGGGGACACAAAATGACTGAGTTCAATTCTCTCACAGTGCTTCCATGCAGGGTCACTCAGCCAATCACTCCAGACAATCATCCTCTCATTTCCCACCATGTGCCTTAATCACTCTCATCAGAGTTATTGCATGAGGTTGTTTGCCTCCATTGTGAGCTCAGAAAAGGTCTATTAGAGTCTTCTTTAGTCGAAGACCGCTGGGGTAGTGTGGGATTAGGTATTTCTCAGATATTGGAATCTGTTGTTCTGTTGTGAAGGTATTGATTACCAATAAAGGGTTTCTGGATCACAATTTCTCATCTTCAGAAAGGAAATGCTGTAGAAAACCCATTTGCGATCTTTTTCGAACCTTTATCGGCTGTTTGTTGATACCCTATCTATATGTTTTGTAATTTTGCTGAGTAAATGAAGAGGCGATTTTTTAAGACACCTGTTGGTGAGTTAAATATGCAACTATGGGTTGCATCCCATAGCAAATTATTATTGGTAGAAAACACCTGCATGTCACAGAGTTCATTCATGGAGTTGCATAAACAAAACATGCCATTTTATGTACGTTTTAACCCATTACTGTCAGAGTTTGTGTTTAGTTTAATCAGGCGGTGTCTTCCCAGTGAAAACCCATCGACTGCATCTCGATACACCTGCGATAGCAGCGACTTTCGAAGTAGAAGGGCGACAGTCTCCGTTCCAGCTTCTGAAGGAAGGAGAGTACTACTCCGATTGAGCATCTTTAAGGATCCTCCAGGCAAGAGGAAAGTCAGTCAGCGAACAGAACCCACTTCAGGATATGGCCTGCCTTGTGGAGGGGGCCCTAGCCTGAATGATGGTATTCACCACGACCTGGGAAGAGAAGCACCATGTCCCAACATTTGCACAACTGTATCTACGACAGTTGGGGAACCCGATGTCTGTCCCCCAGAGTGGGGTCAGGGCACCCCTGCCACCTTGGTAAAGGCGCAGGAAGACAGGGACAGCCCAAAGGGGGGACCTTGTACTGGCATGCCTGACCCCAGAAGGCAGACCGAAGAACAGACTGTGTCTGGGAATCAATGTGAAAGTATGCGTCCTGTAGGTCGCTGGTTGCAAACCAATACAATTATTAACGCAAGACAAGATGCATAACATCCTGGCTGGTACACACTCACACTCATTTATTTCCCATGTTTTAGTTTTAAATATGTGAAGTTATGTTGAATACATAGTATTAAGACCACATAGCATACTTTATTTGGACTGTACAGCATCATCCTAAATGTTTAGATTTTTATTATTGTTAGTCACTGTTTAGATTAAGGTACAGTACATTATGTCTGGCTCCATTCGTTATATCCATTCAGAGCTCACAGAAATATCATTTCCATATGGGAACAAGGGTATGTTTTTGCCACACTAAGGGTTTAGAGAATGTGTCCAGCTGTAATCCCACTTCACTGTCACTCAGGATCTGCCCTTCCCATGAGACTCACGTTTGTAACACCCACTAATTAAAAAGCTTTTGTTCTCTGGAGCAACTAAACCACAAGCCCCCGCCCCAATTAAGAGCAGCAACATTTCTGAGATCAGTGGGAGAGAGAAAGAAAGAAAGAAAGAGAGAGAGATGAGACGAGACACTGACCTGCCTGGGCATCTTTTACACTTTTACAATCATCTCAAATTTATGAAACCACAGTACCTAAGGGAGATAAACACACACACAAATCACAGAATGTTCAGATGCTGTATTTTTAATCATGTCTCCCTCTGCCTTTCACTGTCTCTCTGGAGAAATAATCTACAGCAGTTATTTTGCAATGTTATTTTAAGAAACACAAAACAAGTCTAAACATGAAGCAAAGGGTCTTATTAACAGCCTGATTTAGAGAGGAGGTCTGACAGTTTGTCTGCTGATCTCCTCTACTTAATGCTTTTTAAATGTCAGGTCACATCTGACACCAATGAGATTGTCCATTCACTGTGTATCATGGACAAATTAAAAGTGGATTCTCTTGGGGTCCCTTTTAATAGCTCCAAAAACATACCTAACAAAGACAAATTAAGTTGGTATACTTTATGGCTTTTACTAATTTTAGGTCTTAGATTATAATGTTTTGGTCTCATAACATTTATTCATTAAGAACATGCTTTTTCAAAGAAATAGGGGGAAAAAAAACATTAGTACAAGTACATAAACTATAAAATCGTACACACACACAACAAAAATCAAACTACTAAATGTGGCCACATTAGTGAAATCTGCAAACAAAAAGGTAAATGTTCAACAGTAAAGCAATGCAAAAAGTACATCAGAAAATCATTTTTAAACCCATCAGATTTCTGTTAATTGTCGTGGCACATTTGAATGGCACATTTGAACCCTTTGCAAAATGGGGAAAAAGCTTTTGCCTTCGCATAAAATTCCAGAAATTACTGAATATTGCCCTTAAATAATTGCTGAACAATGGTAAATGAAAATGCAGAAAAAAAATAGAGAAACACATGTTTCCTAAAGTTATTGAAAGTTGCTGTGTTTCTAGAAGGGTGCTAGGATAAAGAAGAAAAAACAAGGGCTGTTATAAAGTATTTGCAGATAAAGAGGGATCCCAGCAACTAACCCTGAGGCACTCCAGGGGTAAGCTAATGTGAATAAGATTCCAACCCTTCAGAAAACTTGAAATGATCTTGAACTTGGACTCAAACCAACGAAGATGGCTAGTTCAGAAAGGGTGGACAGGGAGATGTGGTGTGTCGAAAGTAGCAGACAGGTCTAGTAGAATGAGGACGAATGATGTGAAATTAGCTCCGGTCGGAGGGTTTGAATGACAGGCAGCAAGAAGAACATCTACTATTAGTCCAGTGTAGTTGCATGTGGTTTTGCCCCAACATTTTTATGTTCTGTGGGGAAAATAATGTTGAATTACTACCACTATTTTTTATCCATGCAGCTCCTGGGTCTTTGGGACCTGTCCATGTCTGACTTTTGCAGCATGATGAATAATACATAGCGTTCTTGTAGTCTTGTGTACCCTGATATTTGAGCAGACTTTATAGGGATTGGTCAATACCAGGGTTCTTCAAATCCTGTCCCTGAGGGCCTTAAGATTTTCAGGATCCTGGTCCCTAAAGACCTTGATGAGCTTGTTTAGATGTGTTTCATCAGGGTTGAGCTAAACCCTGCAGACCACAGGCTAAGATTTGAGAAACCCTTCTTACTCTGTTCAAAACCAATAAATGTATTTTTCCGTGGTCATATACTCATTGTGTGATATATTTAATATAAACCCACATGTTCATGTTATTCAGCAATCTCAAACTAAGCTGGATATGACTTCACACCTGTATGTGACTACAGTGAAAATGCTCAGTTAGTTTGGGGCAGCTGTGGCCTAATGGTTGGGGAGTTGGGCTTGTAGTCGAAAGGTTGCGGGTTCAAGTCCCAGGTCCGGCAGGGATTGAAAGTGGAGGAAGTGAATAACCAGCACTGTCTCCACTGCTCCGGGTGTGTGTTCACAGTGTTTGTGTGCGTGTTTGATCACTTCTCACTACTGTGTGTGTGCACTTGGATGGGTTAAATGCAGAGCACAAATTCTGAGTATGGGCCACCATACTTGGACACACGTCCTTTCCTTTCCTTTTCCTTTAGAGTTTTAGAAATCCCACTGATTTCCCACCCATTTGAGTTGATTATGGACTTGAGCTGACTGATTTGGAAGTCTTAAAGTTGGCACAGAATGTTAAGAATGATATCAAGGCCATGTCTCCATGGAGAAATGGTTTTAGTGCTGGATACTCATGGACAAAATACTCAAGGGGTAATGCTGGGCTTCCATGATGAAAAAGTTTTGGCACAGGGGGATGTTGAACAGTATCAGATGAAAGAAATAGAGTTTCTTTCTACAGTTATCTTCTAAACAGGCTTCTGATTTCTTTCAGGGAGCTTTTATGAGACGTGTATGTGTGGGCGCGCATGTGAGAGAGAGACGTCACAGTGGAGTGTGTGTGTTTATGGATAGATTGGGGAATTGGATGTATGAGCAGTCGTGCAATGAGTTAGTGAGCGAATGTATGTCTGTTTGTGTGTGTGTGTGTGTGTGTGTGTATGTACTCCAACAAGATGTTAAAGTGAAATCATGTGGAAATACATGAAGATTGATTGTGGTTAGTTTATCTCTACACTCTATGCAGTGTTGTAGGTGGGGTCCACTATCCCCAATTTTCTGGAGCTTAATATCACACCCGATGCAGATCTACTGAGGTTTGTGATGATCTCTTTAACGCAAATGTCCTTAATTAATGGCTCCATGCAATAGTTTGATGGACACTGTTTTCACAATTGTGTATCCCTTTTTTAGAATTGTCAACAGATTTTAGTCTATATACCATGTACCAAAACAACACGTACCAAAAGCAGGGGCTGGGAGATATTTCAGCTAAAAACAATTCCCTATAAAGAACCGTCCCCAAAGCAGCTTTAGCTAAATTACAGAATCAGACAAATTCACGTTCAGTTCTGTTCAAACATTAATCTCTCCTCATTTATGAAAACACTTACTGTACACTAGAAAATAGGGGTGTAATAAAAAAATAAAACCAAGCCAAAAAAAAAAACATGACACACCACCCACATACTGCAATACTCTTGTGATGTACAGAACTACCACCGCACAAAGAGTGAGTCAAATAATAAGCCCTAGTAGATGGATAATCTACGATTTTCTGTGCTAATCATATTAATAACAAGATGATACATTACACAACAATGGTTTATTAGACTTAACAGTTGTATTATATTGATCTAAGAAACATGAGGTCCGTTAAGACTTAAAAAAAGAAAGTACAAACAGTTAACTTTAAGACCAGTACAAAGTCACACAGTTTCAGTTTTTATGTAGCTGAAAAAATCCAGAAAAGTACAGACTGTAACATGCATGTGATGCAAATAATGTAAAGTAGCTCATATTATTAATTGCAATATACTTTCATTGTACTGCTCCAAATTATGTGCAGTTTAAAATGGTTTTAACTTAGTTCATTCATTTTGTGAATGCATTAAACATATGCATGTTAGAATGATCAAATAACCAAGAGACAGATCACAAATCCTTAAACCCCCTAAGAATTAATATTGACTGAGTGCATTAAACAGACATTGATAGAACATTGACAGAACATGGTGGATGCAGTAGATGTGTACAGTACATACAGTATCAATGCATAGAGCTGTACAGTATTTTTCAAACATATTTTATGTACACCAAGCGTTATCACTCACATTTTTTCCTGTGGAGTTTTTGGATTTCATCTTAAAAAAATATTTACTTTAATATGTACATTAATGCTCAAAATGCCTAGTTCATAATTTGTACAGATGTGTGTGCAGGACCATCATTAGTGATTGGGGAGATAATGAAGATTTAGTCCTAACACTTTACATTAAGGTTACATTAGTTAATGCATTAACTAACGTGAACAAACAATTGAAGTATTTATACATTTTGGTTGATGTTAGTTAATGCAAATGCAGTTGTTCATTGTTAGTTCATGTTAATTCACAGTGCATTCACTAATGTTAACAAGCACAACTTTTGGCTTTAATAATGCATTAGTAAATGTTGAAATTAACATTAACTAAGATTACATAATTTGAATTCTTAGTTCATCTTAATTAAGTAGTTAACTAACCTTATTGTTAAGTGTTACCACTTAAATGTTTACCTGTGAGATGTTGCTGCCTATACACTGTGCCCAAAAGGTTTATACACAAATACTGCCAAATTCAGAAACAAAATAACAAAGATGACAGCATTTTCTAGAAATTATTAATATTAAATATAAAATGAACACTTAATGGATGAATCAGTAGGTTTTATTTTAACCCAAAATAAAGCATAAAACAACAACAATTATATTGATATTTTCCAATTTACTTGAAAGTTTAATAACTAAATAGAGATAAAGAAGAATAACACAGATAAATCCTCCATAAACTAAAATCACATAAACGGAACTGTGTAGTATGATGAAATGGGGGAGAAAAAAATGCTGAAACAAATGAGTCCTTAAAGGGATAGATGACCCAAAAATTAACATTTTGTTATCAGTTACTAACCCTGTGGAAACATCTTTCAACACAAAATAAAACATTTTGAAGGATGCTGGTAACCAAACAGTGGCCGTTGAATTCCATAGTATACAGATCACTTGCAAAACATACTTTATAGTTAATTAATAGTTTTTAAGTAGTTAATGCACAACTTGTGAGTTCTTTATTCATTGTCACTGTTATAAAAAATAATAATAATAATTAGTTCATATGCAAAGAGTCAGATATTGCTTTGGTAAAAACAAATTAATCACAAATAGTTTACAATTTTACTTGCCTTTGCATTAATTACATTAGTGCTGTCAAACTAAGCTCATGCTTCACTCATCACCATAAGGGAAACGCTTCTCATTAACTCTCATTAAATCTCATTAACTCATCTCATTAATTGTAACCTTTACTCTTCTTTTCAAGTGCCATTGCAAAGCATGAAAATAGAAACAATTCAATTAACTAAAATATACCAGTTTTGTGTTTAACAGAAGAAAGACACTACATGTTTGGACTGTAGTGAGTAAATAATGACAGAATTTAATTTTAGGGCAACTATCCCTTTAAGGCAGGTCGAGTACATACTGCAGCCTTACTGAAAGAGATCAAGCTAGTTCTGAGAAACAGCAGCAAGTAATACAGTTGGCGTACATGTACAATCCACTGCCCAATGCACAATCCCTTCAGGTGCTGTATGGAAAGTGGATAGAGTTAAACTTCAGCTCAGAGCGAAATGCACTTCAGCACAGTGGAAGCCGACTCAATCTGTCCATCTCCAAAGAAACATAAGGGCTACTGTCAAAGATATGACATGTAGGATATTAAGAGGCAGCAGAACTCCCACACAGGATGAGCAGCATAGATAGCCAGTGACACATGTTCAGATCAGAGACAGCGAGCACTTAATCCTCGCCAAGAGCTGGTCATGGGCTGTGATCTGACCCCAGACCAGAGAATCTGAGAGCTAAAGGAAGCAGTCCAGACACAAGCCAGGCCACAAATGGGTCAGCAAATGGGCTGTGTGTGGTTCTTCTGATCAAAGCCTGGCTGAACTTGATCACTAACCAGAAAATGACAGTTCACAGGCCGTAAACATGACTCTGGATCTTATGGTGTGTGATGAGATTCAGGTCTGAACTGGTTGTCGCGGGCTCTGTCAGACACTTAGCGTCATGTTTCTCAAGATCCACTGCTGTGATCGCCTGCCGCTGCAGTCTCTGAGAGTGGGAACCATCTTATCTTCTTCAGAAGGCATGTCCAGACACTGGTTACTGTTCACATGGAGCAGTGTCAGCCGCTGTGAGGAAACACAGATTCACAGAGGAATGAAAAACAAACAACACTTGAAAAACATCATAATGTTGTGGAATAATCTCACATTTCAGTGTTTGCTATATATATATATATATATATATATATATATATCTATATTATATTTGTTTGATTTTTAAACTTTCTTTGTAGCAACTATTCAAAAAATAAAAAACATTTTGTCGCTCTTTAATGTATTGTGACAGATCACTGCAATGCCTCAGTTCAAGCAGCACATTACTGATGAATGAATATGAAAATATATTTAATATACAAATATAACATATTTTTCTTAAATCTATGCATGCATGAACTAATCACAATTAATCATGTGACAGTACTTATTTTCATGATCACTTAAAGCAGAAAATATACACAAATGAACACCAGAAGGTATTTTATTTCAACCACCAGTGCTTGAAGTGGGCTTGTATGGTGGATATTTTACAAACAAACCGCAGCTTTATGATTGATCAGATCAACTTCCAATAATGCTCCCTGTGAAGTAATAACTGATATCCACCTTTTTCTTGACGTAAAAATTTGCCTGGCCATTTGTAAATTTCACGGGACTACTGTAGTTTATTTCTTAATTATGCTTAATACTGAATTTGTTTGTGTTTTATTATGTTATTCTTAATTATGAACAAATTGGTTTGTAATTCAAACAGTTTTACCATTTTGCTAATTATGCCTTATTCTACTTGACCTTATTTTACATCCCTGCACGTCCTGAGTTTGACGTGTTCCTGGATTAACATATTTTGTTGATCCTGGAACTACATTTTATTCCAAAATTTTTGTTTTGACCATATCTCTACACCTAAACCTAACCCTACCCAGGAGTAATGCCTAAAATCAGAGGAAATGATAGATGACTGACACTGATGTAGAAGCACCAAACACTGATTGTAAGCCTA
>JAUMHP010000057.1:704136-714280 GCA_032361065.1 Enteromius trimaculatus
TGTTTTGGCATCTCGAAGCGAGATTCCTATTCGTCGGTCTCCGACGTGACGTCGAAGTGACCGACTGAAAGGGAACCTTTCTTACCTGGTTGCCGCCCATTCCATGACAGTTGAAGAAGCCAACCTTTTCATTCTCTTTACGGCCCATGTTATCAACACACTGATTTGTCTCAACATTTCTGATCTGATAACATAAAAGGACAAAGTCTGCAGTTGAAATTTGCAGTTGAACACTGTTCTCGGATTTAATGGGAAAATATAACTGGCGAAAAGCTTTAAATACAATTATAGCTGACGACATTGAGGGAACAGTAGAACTGCTCAACGCAACAAGAATAACAACATTGGTTGGGCGGGAATATTGTCTGTTTTGTATTGCAAAGGTCTTGGCAAAACCACACACATAAAGCTGCACATTTAGTGTGAAAAATGACAAACTGAATTAACAACTCTGATTCTTTTAATGGCAAACGTCAAACAAGAAAACAGTGAAACTCTCTTACCTCCCCAAGTGAGTAGTATCTACGTGGGATCTGAGAGTCGGGGTAGATGTTCTCCAGGTACCATGAGAAGGGTTTACACTTCAGTGATTCTCTCAAAGCCTTTCTTGAAGAAACATCACCATAATCCACACGAACCACACCTGCAGAAACACATAATCAACAACCATGGCATTCATCATATACTGGCCTTTCAAATCAGTCAAATGTGAATGCATGACCCTCTTTTGCAAGTCATTAGGGATAAAAGCGTATGCTAAATGGAAAGATGTAAATAACCTACCTACAAACATGACTCAAGGAATAAAAAAATGAAGAGATAGAAGAGGACATACTGTATATAGAGATAAGGAATTCAAAGAAGCATCTGGAAGACCCTGATCCATGTTCAATCCGAACGAAACATGTTAAAATCATATTACATCAATCTAGGGCTGTAAAAATTAACCAGCACCAATTAGAAAAATGCATGTAGCATTAAAGTCAAATTATGGATGCAATGACACAAAACAAGAAGAGATCAGAAGAGATTCCAAGAATAGCACAGTATATACCTTTATTTTTCCAGAAGTTTGCTATGAAACACATATAAAATTATTAAAAAGTGTTTTTTTTTTTTTGCTTATTTATTGACTGACAACTTTCCTGTCCCCATGCTGAGAGAAATCAGAAGGTCAGAGGCGTTGTGTGGATACAGTGTAGTTCAAGACTAAATGTGAATGTGCATTACTTCATCTCACACACAAAAAACTGCTTTAGTATTCATCAAAATGAATTAAACTCAGAATATGATATGCAATAATTAAACGTTAAATTATACATTAATATTATTATAATTTATCTAATCCCATTTTATAAACTACTGTTTTTGTTGCCGACCTTTGATGATCCAGCTCAATGACTTCATAAACTAAAAATTGTGGTTAGAGTATTGAATATTGAACCTTCTTCTCCTGTATTCTACTTTACAGATGTGAATTTACTTTTCCTTCAGCCTGAGGTTTTTGGTGTGAGGGGGCTTTCACATTTGCAATAAATAAAACTTATATTAATAACAAACACTCAAGCTCTGATTAACGTGTGTTACGAATCAGGAACAGGGAGCTGGCACATCCAGCTGATCGTTACAATGTGAAAGAAATGCAAAAAAACAAACAAACAAAAAAAAAAAACACATTACTTTCAATAAAACGTAATGTAATTAGTTATTTTTTTATGGAGCAATGCAACATTGTAATACTCTACTTTTTAAAGTAACTTTTCCCGACACTGTAAAGCTGTAAAATGTTAAATGAATGGTTAATTCAAATATTTCAATAGGTTTTCTTTTTACACGATATGCCTAAAATAAAACGCAATGGCATGTATCCACTGAAAAAACTCAACTGTCTCAATTCAAAAGCACTGCATCTTTTACTACAGACACTAGAGGGAGCTTCAGCATCCCTTTTTATCAGGAAATGTCTAATTTAAATAAACTGCTGGAATAAAAATCCACCCATTCATTCTCCAAACCGCTTATCCTCGTGAAGGTCACAGGGATAGCAGAGCCTATTCTAGTGTCATAGAAAAATTGTGTGTGTGTGTGTGTGTGTGTGTGTATATATGTACATATTTAATCACATTCAAATTCTTCAGCAACCAAATTCTAATTCTCTATTTTTTTAATTTCAATTCATATTAAACAAGCATGCACATTTTGGGATGATGTAGATGGGTCTCTTCTATGTTCATGACTCTGCAGAGAGGATATAATGCACAACACACACACACACAGCAGCTGATGTCCCAGAGGCCTCGGCGATCAAAGCACACACTGACAGCTGAAGCGTCAGGCGTTTGTGTCTTTCTGCTGAGTGTTGACTTTCTTCCTCACAGTCTAGCGTTCTCTCTTTCTGTCTGCCCTGATATTTGCTACTGTGTTTTGTGACCTCTTCTCTCTGTGTCTCTTTGTCTGTGGTGCAGATGATAAATGAACTTGTGTGTTTCAGTAGATGCCTTGGGGCAGAGCTGCTCTCAGACGTGATCACTGGGTCTAAGCTATGTGCTATCTCTCCTCTCTGAGCTCAGTCCACATTTAAAAGAATAGTTTATGCAAAAAATTCACAATGCTTGACTTATTCTTACTGTTTCTTTTTGCTGCTTGAAACCTCAAAAATGATTAAAAAAAACAAAACATATGTATCATAAATTAACAAATGTATCATAAAAATAAATATAAATGTATAATAAATGTTGTCCACATTAAGTCCAAATTAAGTTAAAATGTAACTAATTGAAATGCTTGTTGTTATTCACAGAAATTATTTGTTGTAGCTCTCAGGTTCAAATTTCTCGCTCGTCACATTTGGTTTGAAATACAAATTAACCAAACTTGTGCACCCTGAATTGTTTTTTAATGAGATAAGATTTATAGCAAAAAAATATAGATTTTTCTGTGAATTATTACTTGTATATTTCAATCTGCTCTTTATGCAAAAATGCTGTTATACAGGTTCAGAAAATTTAAAGGTGCCATAGAATGCACAACCGTATTTACCTTGGTATAGTTAAATAAGAACAGTTCTGTACATTGAAATGACACACTCTGAGTCTCAAACACCAATGTTTCTTTATTCTTGTGTAAATCTTGTAACTAAAAAAACTGGCGAATCTGAACATAACACAGACTGTGACATCACAGTCAGGATGAAGACATACCCCAACATAACGTAGAGCTGCCCATGTTCTAGCCAGCCACTAACCAAACCATCAGAATTTCTGATAAGGACAATAGCGAAAACGGCATATCATGGAAATAAACTTTATGTTTCAAGCTGTGCAGGGGATGTGAAGTGCAGGGACGGGCTGGTGTCTGTATTCGGAAAGGCATGGAAAGAAAATAACCTGTTTTAATAAAATAAACGTGAAGCTAAAGGGACATGGTTAGCTCGCTAGCAGTAGCCCGTTACACTAAAGTACATAAGATTTCACTTACCGCATAAAGAGCTGAGAGATGACTGAGGATAATTGTGAATGATTTACAGATCCTGAGCACCACTGACAAGCATCTGATCTTGTAAGATGTGTGGTAAGCACTGACACTCATTAGTTTAAACACATGTACAAGTATCATTCCATTCTATGGCACCTTTAAAGGTTTAGTTCACTCAAAAATGAAAATTATGTGATAGTTACCTTCATGTCGTTCCAAACCTGTAAGGTTGATAATTTTGATAAAATCTGAGAGCTCTTTGACCCTCCATTTGGATAAACTAATGTTAATATTGTCCATGAATCATATAGATTCAAATAAATACTGGTTTAACAATGCTGCTTTTTATAGCTTAAATTTACGAGCATCCATTTTTATTGTATGGAAAATAGTGTTAGCAGTCTTTATAGGTATTCTTGTACAACACTTTCACAGGTGCCTGCGACACTGGACTAGTGTCTCTGGTTTTTTCTGCTTAAAGGATTAATTAAAATATTGCCATGAATCACTTCAACCCCATGCCATTCCAAACCCGTAAAGGTTTCAAAGGTTTTACTGGTTTGGAACGAAATGGGGGTGAGTGATTTATAACATAATTTTAAAGTGGCGAAATGCTTTAAGCAGAAAAAACAACATATTTTATATTTCCCTATACTGATTACAGGAAATTGTCTGAAGCACGACAGCAAAAAAAAAAAAAAAAACCTAACATAAATTATTACAAGAAAGTATGACAAAATCTGTTCAGAAGAGATCAAAGAGATCTATGACTTCTTAAAAAATAATAATAATACAAAATAATAATTTTGATTAATGAAACCCTATAGCATACTGGAGTGTGAAGCAGCAATGCGCAGCCCACTGTGCTCTTCAATATCTGATCCATTCAAGACATTAATATTCATATAAGAATTTGCCTGTCATTAGAGGAGTGATGTAACACTTATGATGGAGTATAAAAACAATGCTGCATACTCCATACTGCCACATAATGAAAACAAAAAACATCTAAATATAACTGATGCCGTACTTCTCAAATAAATCAATCATAACTGTATATTTTCCCAAATAATTCATGAAAATGCATTGCTGGAAAATCTCAAAATGTAAATATTTTACATGCACAAAAGGTTACATCATCTGGAAACAATAGATAAAAATGTAGCTAAATAAATGTCATGCATCCATAAATAATTTAGGAAGACCATCATATTTTTACATCTAATTTGCCTATAGTGTTTAATTTGTCATCTCTGATTCTGGTCTGTGTTATATATGATCTGGTATATATATGATTATATATACCAGACTACACTATTTATGCATCACAAACACACACACACACACACACTCTTCAGTCCGCAGACCACAACACAGTACCACTGGGATGCCTTTCCAGGAACAATCCCCCTCCTGTGCTCCACATTACCACAGAGTTACTCCTGAATCTTTCTCTCGCAAGTGAACTGACAGAGGTTTCAGTAAAGGCTAATCTCATTATTGTCCTTGTACAGGATACCGAGGCTTTCTAACCCCACTATAGCACTACATTTCCCAGGTCTCCCTAGGGGCGAAATGCAGATAAAAAAGCAGAACATTCATGAATACGTGAGCAGCAGACCAGAACTCAGACACTTAGCACAATGCCAGGCATGAATAAAAGATGGAAAATCTCTCATCAGGGTGAAATATCTGTCCCCCTGATCTGCGCTACAGCAGAACCGCTTGCGGACTGTCACAAAAATGTCCATATCAGCAAATATGAGCAAGACAGATGGATGTAAAAACTTTTAAGGGGGATGTGGCACTGTAGTGGATGTTAAAGTTGAATGGGAATAAAACATTGATGTTTTGTGGTGGGAATAAGAGGAAAACTGTCTTTTGTAGAAGAACATTCACTGGAAATGTTCTGGAACAGAATTTGTAAAGGAATGGTATAGCACAGTGTGTCTAACCATTGATCAAAAAATTACATTTGTTACAAAGTTTTAACTTTTTTACAAACTCTGTTATAAGCCTGCATTTCATCCATTCATTTATGTTTTTACTTTTAACATTGATCTTAACTGTTTTATTCACTTATTAAATCTTGTTTGATAAATAATTGATGCTGATTCGTTAATAAAATAATTGTTGTGGCAAAAATGCTGATTACCGATGTTATTTATTCCTTGAATCTGCTATGTTAGCAATAAAAACGTTACTCGTCTATTTAACGTTAGCTTGTTTACAAAAGCTTGTTGCGTAGTGCACTGCAACTAACACGCCAAAGCTGTTTCCCATGCATTATTTTATTTGTGGCGACTTGACATAATGTTAGACTCAGCCTCAGTCAAGCGGCCTTATGGGCGGGCCTTGACCAAAGAAAGCAGCTATGAATTCCAGACCTTCAGCCGTCAGTCTGGCTACTGTATGCGAGACTATAATGTTAACATTAACGGTAGACATCCCAAATCTCCCGGAAGTTCCGTGAATCTCCCATACATTGGTGGCTCCCTGATGCCCGCAAATTGTATAAAATATCCAGGAATCTACACCCAATTGGTCATGCATCTTATAATGCACGCATAAGACAGAGTGAAGGAGAGAGAGACTGTGCATGCATGTGAACTGGGTGTGTGTTCAAAGTGTGTGCTAGACAGAGAGCATCCTGGTTGGTTTACTAAGCAAAATAAGCCAATCAGTTTTCAGTGTGGGCGGGCTTTTATTTCTTTACTCGGGGGAACGAAGTTATCAGTTCAGTGCAGCCTACGAGATTGTCATGGCAGAGAGAAATAGATTTGAAGAAAAAATCTGCCTTTTCATTAAACCAGAGAAAAACTTGAAAATAACCATAATGACGCATGCTACAATAATGATAGAAGCAAAGTTGCCCACAGTTTTGACATATCTTTATAAGTACAATTAGACTGTATTATTTGTGTTCCCTTCAAAAAATTGCTCGTGAGAAATTTTATTTTTATTGTCCGGGGGGGATGTTAAATCAAATGTACGCCCATGCATATAACGCTATTATTAAGAAATTTACTAAATACCTTCATGGATTAAGATCTTTGATTACTATCCTAAGGATGTTTTGCAAAAAAGAAAAATCAATAATTTTGACCCATACAATGTATTTTTGGCTACTGCTGCAAATACACCACAGCGACTTTTGACTGCTTTTGTGGTCCAGGGTCTCATATGTGTGTACCTCCAGTTTCACTGAAAAGACTTAAGGCTTGTCCTAGACAAAAATGCTGGTTTGAGCTGTTTCAACAGAAGATTCCTTGCTCTAAAATATCTTACAATATGTCAGTGCCATTATTCTGTCTCAGGATGCACACCTGTAACATTTTCTTCTAAGGCTTTTTAATAAAAGCTGCTTAAATACCTTAATTTAACTACAGCCTAGTCCTAGCTTAAACTAAGCCCTGTCTGTGAAACCGATCCTTAATGTACTAAATTGCAAATCCGTAATGTAATTTGTTTACCATAAAATCCTCTCTGTACATTTGGCAGTACACTTTTACCATATTTAAAAGATAGAAGTAAATATCAAATTAAATCATACATATATTGAAACTAAGCATATAATACATTTTCAGCATCCAACATTTTAAACATTACATTTAGTTCACACTTGAATATATTCTTTTAAAATAGATTTATTTATTTATTTATTTATTTATTTATTTATATTTTTGTAAGTAGGGTTGAGTGTGTGGGCATGTGCTAGTAAGAGAGAGGGAGAAAGAAAAAGTACAAGCAATACCCTCTTGTCTGCACAAGCTTAAGAAAGGCTGGATTTTTACAAGATATAAAAGGTAAACGATTGATCACAGCAATGGGTCCAGGAGGCCAAACGATAAGATAATCACAGCCTCTCATAACAACCATGACCACAGATGCAAATCAGCTTACTATTTATAGAAAACCCTATGCATCTCTGTAAAGACAGCCATACCTCACGCTGACACTAATGAAGACCTGAGAGAACACGGTTAACCCGTCTGAATTCACTAGTTCACCAGCATTAAATAATTGGCTTGGTAGAATTGTGGTGTCATTTCGATTTCACTTTAACCCTACAGTTTACATTTAGTTAAGAAGGTATGCTTTAAAAAAAGGCAAAACAACATATTAAAGCTACAAGGATAATGTGATGGTCCATCTACAGAAAGTGAAGTGACCTGGTGAGATGATGTAGAAGAAATCTTTGAACTCATCCATCCAGACTTCAGCCAGTCGTCTGTTGTTTTTGTTGATCACCTGACCGGTTCCACCAGGGAAACTGTATGGTGTGGCCTTCCTGAACACATGGCCCACATGAGAACATGTGACTATCTCTAGAGATCCTCCACACTGCCAGATCTATTCACACACATACAAAAGAAGTACGATTAGAATCATCAAGGATCTTTCAAACTTGGTCATGTACAATTAAACAAAAAAATCCAGCATGTATTTCTGAATATAATATTGCAGAACATCATTAAAAAATTGAGCTCTCACCCTAAAAGACATCTCAAGATTTTCCCCTCCCCATATGTCCATGCCTGAATCATAGGTGCCAATGTCTTCAAAATAAGTTCTGTCAATGGAGAACAGACCTCCTGCCATTGTGGGAGTTCTGTGGAGAAGATTTAATTAATCTGAAAGGGTGTATATACTGTACGTTATTTATACTTCTTTATAGGGGTGTAATGATACATTGATAAGGATCAAATCAATACCAATCAAATGACTACCAAAATGATGTATAGATGCAATATCTTATAGTTATGCAATGATCTATGCAATGTGTTATATTTATACATGATATGTATTGATCCTTATCAATGTACCATTTTATATATATTTATATATATTAGTGCTGTCAAGCGATTAATTACTTCTAAAATAAAAGTTTGTTAACACAATAATAAAAGTTGATCAAATGTGTCACGCCCAGCTGTGTAACAATCAGCTGGATGTGCCAGCCCAGCTCTGGATGGCACTCCTGCGCCCAGCGTCTGTGTGTGTGTTTGTGACTGTTTTCATTCATGGACTCTCATTCAATACTCATGTCCCCGCCTACTCATTTGTTGTCATGGTGTTTCATTGTTGGCTCCACCCTCTGACCTAGTTTTACGTGTATATAACCCGTATGTTTTTGTATGTTGGGACGGTCCATTGCACGATAATCGGTCTTGTGTTTTCACCTGTGTTCTCGGTTCTTGTTACTCTGTTGGATTTATCGTTGCTGACCCTTGCTCACGTTTGGATTATTGCCTTTGCTTTTCCCTTTGGACCAGTGTTGGTTGCCGGTGATGACCCAGCCTGTTTGTATATTCCCCATCGATCAAAAACACTCTGCACTTGAATTCACACGACCTTGTCATCTCTCAGCCCCCGTGACAAGCTGGATTTGCTATTAGAGACCTCAGATGGCACTCCAGCTTTAGACTCATGCTATGTGTTTTATGTCTGTTTTCATCCATGGACTAACTATCAGTGAACTCTTGTCGCCACCCACCTCATGTGTTGTCATGGTAGCTCATCTGTTCTCCACCCCTTCTGTGTCCAGCATAAATACCCCGGATCTCCTTGTGTTCCCCGCTGATCAAACGTTTTTCCCTGTATCATTTACTGTGTTTTTGATTCCCCTTTGCCGACCTCACCTGCCCCTCGACTTCTGAAAATGTCTCTGCCATTTCGGACTGTGTTTGTTAATCGCCTGACCCTCTGCCTGGTATTTGGATGTGTCTTTCATCGTAGCCTCTGACATTAGCCCTATTCGAATGGGACTAGTTTTACAGGGGGTCGTCAGAGAAATTTTTGTTTCACAGACATACTTGGTGATTTTAATCCCCTCCGAATTTGCCATGTCTGTGTTTTTTGTCTCACAACCTCTGTGATAATTCCAGAGCAAATTACCTACTGTTTTTCAGCAAACTCAGTGGTCCTCTGAGAAAACTAATCCCGTCTGAATGCGATGTCTGTGATTGCAGGTGATTTTTTTTTTTTTTTTACAACGCTTTTCCTTGTGTGTTTTGGCCAACACGATATGCCGTAGATGCTCTTACCGCACCCACGTTTGATACATTTTGATATAGTCAAATATAAATAAACACAAATAAAGAGCCAGATCACATAAACTGTTGAGACTATTGTAATATCAGTATGCACTCCGACAACACCTCTGTTGTCTCTTACACCAACAACCATGGAGGTCTGCGGTCGCGCCCCTTGTACAAGCTGGCACACCAGATTCTTGTGTGGGCCCGGTAGAGGTCCCTCTTACTGAGAGCCACCTATATTCCCTGGCATCTTAATGTAGGAGCAGACATCCTGTCGAGACAGGGGCCGAGGCCCGGGGAATGGATGCTACACCCAGAAGTGGTGGAACAGATTTGGAGAAAATACCACAGGGCAGAGGAGGACCTCTTCGCATCTCGAGAGAATGCAAAATGTCCCCTCTGGTACTCTCTAGATCATCCAGCTCCTCTGGGGCTGGATGCCATGGTACAGACGTGGCCGAGGCTTACTCTGTACGCCTTTCCCCCAATCGCTCTGCTCCCTGGAGTTCTGGCGAGAGTGCGCCAGGAAAAGGTCAGTCTACTGTTTGTAGGGGGGGCTCACAAGGGGGGGGGGGGGGGTGCCCAATATTCCACCTCCGTCCTTGAGGGGCCGCAACTCATAGCCATGG